>JAVQJL010101658.1:0-10967 GCA_036024295.1 Nannoperca obscura | reverse complement strand
GATAAATACAGAAATATCTATTTATGTTACATTTTATCAATAAATGAATGCCTATATTTATTGTTAATACTATTTTTGGTGCATTTAATGGCATATCAATTCATTTATTGACTCATTTATTTATTTATTTATTTATTTATTGTTAATTATGGCAGTTTTGGTCCTCCATACCAAGCAGCAGCAAACCCTCAATGACCTCTTTGGAAATTTAGGTATGCCCAAACTAGTACAGGACATCACTAATATGACAATAACTTGTCACTTTGCCATGCGCAGGATGTAGACATTATATTCAACTCACGTTAAAACATTTCACATTTCAATTCCCTAAGATTACTATGTCCAATGTTGAACTTACATATTGACCAGAAATAATTCTCAGTGTTTCTTTCATGTAGTAATTCTAGACTTCAATTTGCCTTCACCCATAATGCACCAGGAAAAACTACAGTGTCACCAAGGGATTTGACAACATACCATAGTCAACATAGGACAGGCTGGGAATGACAAGGGGTTGGACTAATGTGTATTACTGATTTAGTTAACCATTAACTTAGGGTAACATAAACGTTATCTAGTCTGTCAAGTTGGATTGAGACCCCAGAATATTGTCTCTAATACACAGCATGAACAGGAATCTTGAATTAGGACACTCATAGGACATTGTAATTGGTAAGAAAGTATGTGTAAAATCCATGTGCTGAAAAGACTATTAGACTGTAATAATAATGACACACTGAACATGAAAAAGAGGAAGTGTTTCACTGGGTGAAAGGGGAATGTATGGAAATGTGATTTTAGATGTGTGTAATCATGGGCTACTGCCTCTCCCAGTTAGTCAAACATGAATGATAAAAAGAGAGATCTGAGGCATTTAGAAAAAGAGAGCAGTGCAAGAGGACACTTTGGGATTTCAAAGGACTGGTTCCCAGCCAGCACAAGAGGACCCTGATGGATCGTCAACAACTTCTGAAGGACATAAGGGGACCTAGAGAAAGGGCTATTGCTGACAGGATGGGATTCCAGGGAGCTTTAGCTCTCCCTACCATCAGAGAAGAAGAGCTGCATGAGACTTTGGGACTGAGTTTTGGATTTCCATTGAGGACTCTTCTCCTTGGCAGGAGGATCAAGAAGGTGTTCCCTGGTCAGGCTGGCCTCCTTTTCCTACCCAGAGATTTTAGAGTTTGAGATTTAGAAAGAATGACACAACAAAGAATTTTATATTGGATTTGTATCCATTGCTTAGTCCCTGCTTAATTCCTGCAAATATGAAAATGAATAGAAAGTAAATTGTTCCTTCATTGATTACTGAGCTTCTTATGATAGTAAAAAGTCATGGGTGTTGAACAAAGACCGAAGAAAGAACAAACACTGAGGGTCTGTTTAACAAACTAGAGAACAAAAACTAGAATGACCTTTCAGAACCTTGAGGGCTTACTGTCCAAGCCATTAAACAATAATCTAGCAACTTACCAAGCAAGGCTACCCGGAGACCTGAAACAAGCCCACATGACCCTTGATATAGCAAGCGAGCGAACTATCTGGGAAAGTTAACCACATGTTAACTACAGCATAGATTTCACTTTTGTTACTGGTAACAACTAACTAGATTATGGGTAACCTTTCTGAATCATAGCTAAGAGCTAAGAGAGCATAGAAAATCCTTACAGTGGATCACAAAACCATAGCTAGCATCTGAGTCACACAGACAAAAGTAAGATAGTTAGATAGGTTATCTAACTAATCTAAGTCCCTCCAGAATGAAGAAGTTAAAATTAAAACTACTTAACTTACTGTTAATGGTGTGGGCAGTACCGGTAGAACTGCACTTTGAAGTGCAGCCCGCACGCCTGCCATTACCGCACGCTCAATCTCTACTAATTGGAGAGAGCCAGCCATGTCTGGGTCCGTTCACCCGCTTTCACCTCGTTTCACCTACTGATCCACAGTCAGTGGTGTGAGCGGGGCCGTACGCACTGTTGAAGGCTAGCCTACTGCAAGGGCATTTGCTCTAAATATTTAGATTTACATTCAACGACCCATATATATTAAGATTTAATATTTAGATTTGGTGTTAACATTTAGATGTAATATTTAGATTTAGATTCAGTATTTAGATTTAGATTTAACATTTACATTTTATATTTAGATTTAACATTTAACATATAACAGGTTGTTTTACATGAATTTCTGTCTGAAATGTGAAGAAAATTAGGTAAATGTGAAAAAAAATTGCTAAATATTAAAAATATACCAGATAAAAAAATTATACTGAAGCCTCACCTTAGCTGCAGCTGAACTTTGAGGATGCATTTTTGCATGAACAAGGACTGTAGATTGTACAGTATGGGAAGGGATTTATGGCTACAGCCAGCACGGGCAGGAAGAATGATTACAATGACAAATATGTAAGTGTTGTATTAAGATAAACTTAATAGATAAACAAAGAGCCTACACTTTAAGGGCCACACAACATTTAAGCTGTTAACAGATCAGTCCAGTTTATTACAACTTGGATCTTATTTTTGCAGTTTTTATTTCATTTCTAATATCATGTCACTTACATTGTGACATTGTACTCACTAAAGTAATTGCTGAGAATAGTCACACCTTTCAAAATAAATGTTCCACGGGTCAAGAAACACAATATTTAGTCAAAGTTGAAGCAGGAAGTGGGTCTACAACAGACAGATGGTTTTGGTAATAATTTTACAGTTCACCTTCTTTTTTCTCTTCCGAAAAAAAGTTTGACAAACCTGGGGTTTTGTTTACAACCTGTGTGATCATCTGACTGCTTGTGTTTATTATCATTACTGAAAGGCAACTAGGCCAAACCTGCAAAATAAGAGCCAAATTGTAATAAACCATGATCCTTTAAGATTTGGCTCACTGACAATATAAAAATATGGTTTTGAAGGGAAGCTACAGTGTTTTTGCAGCCACCGCAGCTGTCTCTTGTTCCTACCTCTGTGTATATCTACTTAGACATATTAGATAGATCTGGTGTCTGCTTCACTGGCAGGAAATATGGATATGTTGCCATCAGAAAGATTAAATACTATACTAAACAGTTTACACAGAATAAAGAAGTCTGAGTAATAAGATCCTTTAGTCCCAGAGGCACTTAAACCAAGGAAGTACAGTATCCTGTCTCTCATCTGATTCATCATTTATACTTTTACTGTAATTTTAAAGATACATCTTCAAGGCAAAGAAAGAGGGTTATCTTTTACATTAGAAATCGCGGACTCAACGGCTTTAAATCTTATGAAGTTACTATACAGCTCATGACCTTCAAATGCAATGCAGGAGGATGCAAATCAAACCAATCTTCATACAAATCTAGCTAATATTTCAAGAAGAGTCGGTTCACTAGACTTATTTAAAAAATATATACATGAATATATTTTCGTACTCACACCTACTGGTATCTTCCTATAAAAACTGTCAACAGTGTCAGTTTTTTCTACCTGAGATAATCCCTGTGTAGAGTAGTCAAGGATCATTATTTCTGGAAAGATGTGTTGCAAGGATATTTTCAAAGTAATCGTTTACTGCTGAGCACTATTCAATTACTAATTGAAGCTAATTACCAGCTAATGAAAGTTGGTTTGAAGGTTTGAGGTTTTGTTTGTCCAAAAAACAACACAAATAATAAAATCTATGGCTTGATAGTAAGCAAAAAATGGTTTCAATAATTTGGGTGAACCCTTCAAGATACTTCAAAGCAAAGCAGATTTTTTAAATATAGAGAATCTGAAGAATAGATACACTTTACCTGGCATATTTTAAGAGTTAATTAACTTTTTTCCCCCATTGATGTGTCATTGTCAACAACATCACTACTGGCACCACTAAAATCTGGGGTAATAACAAAGGAAGACCATACAAGTGGGGGGAATGTTACATCTTCCAGTAAAAAAACAAATGAATTATATATTTCATTTTTTCTCACTTCAGCTACTTCTAATCTTCTAATTAGGAGGGATTTCGAACAGCTGAATAATTTTGTGCAGAGCAGAGAGAGAGAGTGGGGCCGGCAGTAGGCAAACAGGACATAAAACAACAATGTTTGTTCCGGTGTGGCGTGGTGTACATCCAAAATGTTCTGGTTTGTGAAACATAGTGGGAAACAAGACAGAACCTTGAACCTAGATTTTATGGGGTTCTCCCAGGTTCAGCTTATGGGAAGCTTCAACAATACATTTTGAATAGGCATATTTGACGTCTTTAAGCTGCTTTCAGACAGAATCTGTCATTGTGGCGAATCGCCGCAGGGTTGTGTGGCGGTGTGGGAGTGTCTGATATTAACCAGCAATCCCAGCTTCAAGAGCGATACAAGCCAAGCAACTGCACGGCAATTATTGTCTTTGTGCTCCTTCGTGGCAGGGTGAACAGCTGATGTACTCATCACGGAGCCAACTGTTCAGTTTCTCTTCCATCTTCACAGTTGCTCAGTAAACAGGGGAATATTAAGGTAAACAGCTAATGCTACAGTGCTATATGGAAACAAAGTTCTTCTTCACCTGTGTGTCTGCCGGTCTGATCGTCGGCGTGATTGGCCGCCGCATCATAACATCGGCTGCATTTTTCCAAAAGTTGATTCTGTTTTAACTTTTTGCCGCAGGTCAAATATGGCACCCCTAGCAGCCCCAACAGAACACAGTACACCGGTTCAAATGAATGGAAAAAACAGCATTTTGCCGCAGCACCTGATTCTATCTGAACATAGCTGTAGAGAGTACAAATGTAATGGTTCTTTTTAAAGCTGTGTCTTTCAACAATTTACAAGTCATTAAATACTCTTTTAATTCCTCATTCAGGTATAAAATAACTTAATATGCCACAGATTAATACTATGGCAAGTAGTTCTCATGTGCATGCCCACAGCTGCAAACAGTTCAGCAGCGAGGCTAAGGTAAGGTAAGGTTTTGTGTTAAGTAGACTTGAAGTGCAATCTCTTTGTGATCTTTGAGGTGGCACTAGGACCCTTCCCTCTCCAAACTGAGCTTTGCTACTATCACTGATCTCTGCTAGAAGAGTGTACTTTAAACAGTTTGAGTCAGTGATCCTTATGGGATAGATCAAGAGGAATAAGTTGGAGATATTGGAGATATGTTTTTAATTAAATGCATAATGAGGTAAATAAATAATAAAGAGCAAGAGGTTTCCTCAACAACAATTCAATTGAATGTATATACAGTACACATTTTGTGCAAAAACATGGATTCAAAAAGACATTGTAAGCTGATCACTTCAAGGCACATATATACTGTTTTACCATAACATTATTTTTGCTGAACAAAAGGGAAACGGTTGGTTCTTAATGGGTTAAACATGGGCAGATGTGCTTTTATGCTGCTCACTCAGTGACACCCACCATCAAACACAGCTAGCACTAATAACATGACCCCTTAACTGTGATAATGTATTAATCTTGAAAAGCAGGTGAAAGCACCGCTGCCTGCCACTTTGAATGTTTAATGAGTGTGACCTTTAAATTTTCTTTTGAAGGAGAGAGAAATTCTAAATTTACATAAAAATATGTCCTCATCCTAGAGTAGGAATCTAATCATTTGCATCTTTAATGACTGTTGTGGCAAATAAACAAATGTGACATATTACTGTGATGACTTGATTAAAAAATGTGACAGGAAAAGAGTAGTGATTGTATGGATTCCAGAAAACTATGTCCTCTAGTGGTGAGTGTGAGGTTTGTGCCTGTGCCTTTTTTCTTTCTGTCATACAGAATTCTACCAGCTGGTTTCAGTACTTTTATGATGCACTGCAGCTACTGTGTGGATTCAGTGTCTGTTATGGTTACAGTATACAATGACTTCAAAATCATTCACTATTACTGAAAATCAAAATGAAACCCAGCCTTAATACTTAGAAATAAATGAATCCTGATTGTACATGTCTGTGTGCACAAAACTCAAATAGCACAAATCCATAAACCGATAACTTATAAATTCAATGTTGTTATATAAAATATATCGTCCAGTTAGTTTTATAAATTACATTTCTTGAAGACACTGGGGTTTCAAACAATATTAACACTCTACAGTGTCCAGTAAAGTGTGGGTAGCTGTCAGTAAAAATGCTCCTAATGCTCTCCAAAATCATGTGCAACAAACATCTGCATCCTGAACATTGTTCTTGCAGTAGACTGTGCTGTTGTTCCCAAGGGGGCAGTCTCGGAAACCGATGCCCCCATTAGGGGTGTAAATAGGCTGAATGTGGAAATCTCCCTTGAGGAGCTGCTCGTTGTTGAGTGAGACTATCTGGAAGCTGGTCTCAGTCATTTCCAGGATGGAATTATCTTTCTTGGTGCCTGCCTCGCAATAGTCGTCTTTTCTCCGACCCCTGTTGTATTTCCACTTGATGGAGGACTTGGAGCGCTTCTTCTTGTGCATGTGCCAGCAGAATATGCTAAGGAATACCATCAGCACCACGATCACAGCCCCGCCGATCAGCCCAGCCAGCAAGAAAGGAGAGCTGGGTTCCTGTTGTGTGGCCTGCTCAGGCCCCGACGGTCTTTTGTTGTTGTCAGGGCTGAAAGACGCCGCCGTGGTCATAGCCTCAGTGCACACAGTATCATCTTTGGGCCGGTAATTATTGAATGCATCCAAGGGAATTACACAGATCCGATAGGTGGACTTTGGCTCAAGATTAGCCAGTCGGATCCCCCGGTGATCCCCACCCACTATCCTCTCCCTGACAGTGTCCCCTGTTAGACTGGGGCCCATCCTGGCCCAAGTCACCTTGTAGGCAGTGACTGGAAAAGCGGCAATCCAGCTGACGTGGATAGCCGAGCCATTGAGTATGGCAAACGTAACCTGCAAAGTCTCCCTCCGGGGGTCCAGAGGTTGCTTAGTCCTCACCCACCCTTCTCTGGTTGAATAGATAGGGTAGAGGGTGGAAAATGTGGGGAACGGTTGTGGGGAGGAAGAGGGCACATACTGAGTGACCAGGGGGAAGTCTGTAGAAGATGACAGGGATGGGAGCAGAGCAGTGTAAGCTGGTGAGGTGGGCAGGGGCGCTGTTGCTGTGCTCTGTGGGCACTGAACTAGCTCAGCACTCAGCTCCCTGATCACCATGCCCCGGAACTTTTCAGGTTTATGGCACATGAAGCCGCGCACATTAAGCGAGGCTGGCAGAGATTTAAGCCATGACACCACCCATTTCATGCTGCAGTCGCAAAGCCAAAGGTTGTTCCGAACAGTGAGTTGTCTGAGACTGACAAGGCCATCAAAGATTCCGCGTGTCAATGACTGCAGCTGGTTGCTAGACATATCCAGCCTCTCCAGCTTGTGCAACCCCGTAAATGCCCTGACAGGGATCTGGTTTATCTGATTTTCCTGAAAGTTTAATTTGACGAGCACCTCCCCTGGGAGGAGCGAGGGAGGGTATGTGAGTGAGTTGCGAGCCAGGGACAGCTCCCTCAGGGTGACCAGGTCTTGAAAGGTTCCTGGTGCAATCCCTTCGTCTGTCAAAAGGTTCCCATCCAACAGGAGGCGCTGCAGGTGGGTGACATTCCTAAATGCTTCCTCTGCAATAACCGCGATCCGGTTCTCGTCCAATCGCAGCTCTTTCAGATCATCTGGAAGACCAATAGGCACACTGCTCAGGTGGTTTTTGGTGAGGAAGAGCATCTTCAGACTTACTGCCTCACGGAAGGCTCCTTCTTCCACCCCTACAGTAGAAATGGAGTTATCATCCAAATGCAGCTCCTCTAGCCAAAGAAGCTGAGCCAGAGCCACTCTGGAGATGGTCTGAATGTTATTCTCTTGCAGATGGAGAACTCTTACATTTTTGGGCAGGTTGGTGGGGAACTCATCCAGCTGGTTGCCATAGAGATAGACAGTTTCCACGGAAGCCACATGGTGGAGCTCCAAGGGAAACCCAGCGTTATTGATTTGGTTGTTGTGGAGGTAGAGGGTCTTATAACCCTCACCAATTCCCAGAGGCACTGAGGTCAGGCTCCGCTCGTTGCAGTAAACAAAGGTGCGATCACAGCGGCACTCCTCGGGACAGTTGGAGGCCCGGGAGAACTGCAGGTGAAGGCCTAACAGTATAGGTATCCATGGCCTTATAAAGCAGGCCCAGTCCTTATTCCATAAACGCCACTGTATCTCCATTTCAAACAGATCAGAAAAAATACAGACACCAAATCAGAGAAAAAATTTTAAGAAATTAGAATTTGAAAAATCCAACAGAACAGTCCTTAGATTTTGGTGGTTGGTTTAGTGACACCACCATGTCCAGCCTGGTGCTGAAGAAGGTCTTGAGTAATCCCTTGGTAATTAGTTGTCCTAAGCACAACACAAGAGCAATGGTCTCATTAAGCAATATGAATCCTTCACCAGCTACTGTCCATAAATGAGCTGGGAGACATTAGTAAAGTTCATCACATTTCGAATCTCTCTTCTCTATTACCACCAGTCAGAGCTCTCTTCACAGCACTTGACGCTGACAGAGCCATGTATAACACACTGGAGGCTTATCATTGGACATCGTTTTCCTCGCTTCTTTTCCTTTTAGTGTCAAACACTGCTGGTTCCACAACAATAAAGCTTCTCTTGGACTTGACATTTGGATCCAGAAACCTGTGGCAAAATAAGAATAATGGGAAAATCATTCTTTATTTTCTACCCAAAATGTATGCTTTCGACTAAAAACCAAAGGATTTATTTTTCCTTTCTATCACACAAATGCAAAGTGAGGCATTGTAAACTGGGAGAGCAGAGTAGTGTGCATACAAATGACTGAGATTTTTAACATACTCCTCAGACACACAGCTAGAAGATATTTGGTATCTGAAGGTATTTTAAAAGATTCTGAGATGTGGTGAAATAGTGGGGGAAAAAACTGTACATGTGCAGATTACTAACGAGGGCCCTAATCTAAAATGAAAATATACACTAAGTGGATTCAACCTTTTTTTTCCTTCCGCAGTTGAAAGCCATGAACGTGAACAAACTGACAAAAAGAGCATTTAAAAACTGGAAAATGTAAAGGATTAAAACACAGCAGCCAAAAGCATTTTGTGAGCAATGAGGTGTGAGGTGAGCTAGGGAAGGAGTCGACTGGCTCGCTGATGAGCACCATGAATCCAGCCCTGAAGGATAATGCTCTGCCCCACGGCACCAAGGAGGACTCATCCTTAGGGGGATTATTATGAGGTAAAAGAGGGGGGGATATTACCACAAAAGACTTGCTACAAAGCCAAATATGTGTTAATTGTTGTTAATCATTACTTATTTATACTTTTTACTTATTATGACTCTTAATTATTACTAAATTTGACTTTGCTTTCCTTTTTCTTATTTTTTTGCTGTGCTAGAGGATAGGAGGAGTGCTGGATGGTGATGAACGCAGCCTGTCAGCACAGATAAGATGAGACAAATTCCTTGCACGGGAATAAAACTAAGATCAATGTGGGCATCTCGCAGTGTGGAAAGGTGCTACTGTCCGTACAAGGTCATAAGATCTAAAAAAGTGGAGAGATTTCTGATTCAACAGCATCAGTATTATTTGGCTCACAAACCAAATCCTCATTAATTGGGTAAATTCAAGTAGAATATCAATAACCCTTCCTATACTGCTGCACTTATGAGTTTACAATTAAATACAGTCCCAGCAAAGGTTGTTAGCTGGGTGGTAGTGATGATTAATACAATGGCACCAGGCAGCAGCAGCCAATTGACAGATTGCATTGATTTGTGGCCAAGGAAGTTCAATAGTTATGTAATGTTCCTTGGGGGACCAAACAAGGCATCAAACTGAGTCCAATTATGGTGAAGCGACCTCACCGCGGATAGATCAGCAGGGTCATCATCAATCCTAAGACATATTCATGTGCTCCTACAAAAAGTAGCCTACACTGAAGAAGACTGCCTTTGTTGTTTAGCAGCACTATCCCAGTTTGGAGAATAAACTGGTGGAGAGATAATTTGGTTTGAGCTTTGGGAGAGAGAGGGCGGTCAATTTCGATCCACGAGGACCTTTTTTTCTTTTTCGCCTAATGAAAATGAATTGGGTCATGATGAAAGAAGTGTATACAATTATAACATTGAAGTAAATACTAAAATGTGTACAGTTTTCCCGTTTATTCTGGCGGTAACTGTTTATTCTGACAATTATTGTGACAGCCTTAAGTTCATGGTGAAAAAGAAAATTCCCATAATATTATAACATGGGAATAAAAATGAAATTCTATGTAGAAAAACATATATTGCCTAATAACTACACCGTACTGCATTCATTTACAGGTTTCTACCTTCGGTTAAAGCAGAAAGTCTTGCTGCTGCACATCCAGCCGCTCAGCTCGTCTCTCCGTAGACTGCTGCGCTCAGACCGGGCACAAAGTCCGCATCCTGCCCGCTGCGTCCGCTCCCACCTCCCGCTCCCGCTGCGGCTTCGCACTGGTTTTACTTGGCTTTCCGGTGGTGGAGAAATGGGACATTGTGCTGAATGTGCAAAGTCCTGACGGATGCAGCCAGCAAGGGAAGGAACTTCAGGTCATCAGCGGTCTGTCCCGCATATTCCCTCTGCCTCCCTCAAACACACCCCGGCAGTCTGAGACTTCCGCCCGGCCGCGCTGCTCCTGAGCTGCCGGTGAAGTTCCTCCGCTGCCTTCAGAGAAGCAGAAGGGGGCATGAAGCAGAGAGGAGAGAGTTAGAGGCTCCAAGCCTGACCCCCACCGCTCCGCCGACAACAACCCGGAATATTAAGTCCATAGTCTGGGTAAATTGTTCCATTGACTGCCTGGTCCCTCCTGGAGCCCCGAGACGCACTCTCTCTCTGTTAACGAACGCTCTCTCTCTTTCTCTCTCTCTCTCCCACTCTCTCTCTCTCTCTCTCTCTCTCTCTCTCTCTCTCTCTCTCTCTGTCTCTCTCTCTCTCTCTCTCTCTCTCTCTCTCTCTCTCTCTCTCGGTGTGTGTGTTTTATTGTGAATGTGTTT
>JAVQJL010101656.1:0-10545 GCA_036024295.1 Nannoperca obscura | reverse complement strand
TTCTGCAATATCCAGTAATCCAAATGACTTTGCAAATATAAAGTATAATAAATATTAAACGTTTTTTTTACCTGGTGGAAACCCCCCCCCCCCCCCCCCCAAAAGACTTTTCTTTAAGTTTCTAGTAAACAAATTCATTTTTTTAAATAGTTTTTATCTGCAACTACTATGTCAAAAATGTATTAGTATACAGACAACTTCAGAGCAATATTTAAAAGTTGACTATTAGGATGTTTCTGAAATGATTTAGTGTTGTGCAGAAGTCACTGCAATATCTAATCTGTAGTGAATTTACTATTATTATTCCCTAGACCTTTAATTGACCATATAATAACAGTGCATACCTATAAATCAATAACAGTAAAAACAAAATACAAGACAAAGAACAAAATTAGCTGAACAGCAAAGGCTACAATATCCCTAAATATTACATAAATAAACACGTACATAATTATATAAATGGGAAAATAATATTAAGTTCCCACAAAATATTAGTCTTACGCCACTGCATGGATGATCCAGGTATCACGCTTAGAAATTGAAATGAAAAATCACTTTTCTTTCCTCGTCTGTGGTTTGCGGCGACGGACGGCAGAGGTTTGGACCACCGCGGCTGCTGTAGCAGGAGGAGGAGGAGGAGGAGGTGGATGACTGGTCTTTTGACGTGGACTATATTTCCGTGTCGAGACGATGGAGGTGTAGCAACGTGTAGCTCGAAGCTATCCCGTATTAACCTGACATCGAGACGGGATTTAGCCCTGAACCCCGGTCAGATCTGGGTTCACGGGAGTGGACGGACACCAGTCTTTCACAGACTGATCCCTTTGTGCACCCCCCCCCCCCCGCCTCCCTCCGCGCAGCTACAATCATGATTAAAGCCATTTTAATATTCAACAACCATGGGAAACCAAGGCTTTCTAAATTCTACGAGCATTTTGTGAGTATCATGTGATTTTGTTGTTCTTTTCTTCTTTATTTCTCTTTTTGTTGTTGTGACATATTCCCTTCTTCATAAAGTGTTTGTGTGTGTGATTGATAGGCCGAGATTAACAAAATGAATGAGAAATCTGAAGCTGTGGCTGTCAACACACTTTACTTTACTGTTTTCTTATGCAGTGCAAACCAAGGCAGATGCGTCTTTATATCTAGACTGCATACATGTAAACTGTTTGAATGGGAAGGTGTGTGATTGTGTGTGTGTGTGTGTGCGCGCGCCCAGTGATGTGCTGTTGTTTCTGATCCTGGTGTATAAGATGTCAGTCAGCCACGCTGTCCTTTTTTTTTTTTTTTTTTTTTTAAACATGAATAATTTAACGTGCGCAAGCCGAAGCGAGGCCATCGCAGTGCCCAGTGTTTTATTTTTTATTTTTTATATCCACGTTACAGTAACTCCAGCTGTGGTGGCGAACACAGGGAAGTGGAGTTCACTCTGTTTGTGTCACATGACTTTAATAATGCCCTTGTGAGTGACTCGTGCTCGCTCCTCCAAACCTTTCACCGCTGGCACCACTGGTTCAATTCAGGGTTATTGTCATTAACTCACTCCTTGGGGAATAAGCTCCTTTACAGGTAGCAAATAACAGGTTATGTAATATCCTTTGCTGGGCAAGCTGTGTTGGCTTGTTCTCATAATTGGATGTATATCTCAAGGTTGGCTGCGTGCCCCCTTCTTTAATATACTGCAATAGCAAGGTGCCCTAACCAAGCAACTAAATTCATTCTGAGCTGAACTGAAACTAGTTGAGTAGCCAATCAGTTGACTGACAGAAAATTAATAGGCGACTGTTTTCATTAACAGTTAATTTTTCAAATTTTCAAGCAAGAAATGCCCAAAAAACAGTAACATAACATCACATTTTACATGATCATTGTCTGGGTCATGCTAAAAGGGTCTCTTATGAATCTGTCAGCAAACATGTTAAAGACAAAAATGTATCACAGTTCAAATATGGGGAAATTGTCATTGTGTTACATTGTGACTTTCCCCTTTCACAACAACTTTAAAGTCACATAACCTGGTTAATTTTAAACCGTCATGGTCAAGGGTCATTCTGAACAGGACTCCATTGAATGTGTCAGCAAAAAGAGTTAAAAAATGAGAAAATTGCCAATGTGTTACACTGTCATTTCAGGTGATTTTACCTTTAATGTTCTCAAAACCTGTACAGTAAAATAACAAACTTTTAACCACCAGCTTCTCAAATGTCAGGATTTACTGATTTTTCTTTGCCGTGTATGTTGAACATCTTCTATATTTTGGTAGGGATGCAACAAACAATTAATTCATCTTGTGATTATTTTCTCAATTGATAGATTAATCAGTTGGTCAATCAAATGTCAGAAAATGTTGATTTTTTGTTTTTTTTTGTCCAACCATCAGTACGAAACACAAAAATACAAGACAGAGATTATTATAAGATAAAGAGGAGCATCAAATCTTCACATATGAGAAGCCAGCACATGTTTGGTATTTTAGCTTGAACATTTAACCCATTATTAGCAAATAGTTTCAGATCTAGCAGTTGGGCGGTAGCGCGGTTAACACAAGACATTTAAAGATGTCAGCTTTGGGAAACAGTAACAAACTAACGTTATATGTTATAGACAAAACACATTGATATTCCAGTATCTATTTAGTGACATGGGACATGGATGTATATGTATTTCGGGAGGATGAATTGAAATTGATTGGACTCTGAAAAGGCTATGTAGACACCATCTGTTATATTAAATGCCGAGGTGTCTGCTTACTGGCCGGCAGGATATCATGTTTCACACACACTGCTAGCTGTGAAAACCGTCTGTAGCGTTCTTTTTCTTTGAGGTAGTGTGTTGCTCAGACTGGGCCTTTATAGTTTGGTGTTTATACATGAGGGCCTGTGTTGGGGGGGCTGTGCAGACAACATGAGCTAAGGAAACACGATGTGTGTTTGTGGGAGTGCTGTGTCGAGAGGGAGAACGGCAGAGCCGAAGAGGCGTCGACCTGTTAGTTAGAGCCGGCCTGCTGACTCAGGCATAAAGTCAAAGCGTCTGTTTGATCAACGGGTGACACGTTGGGGAGAGGAGAGTGAAATATGTACACCGCGTACATTCACTTGCCACCAATCGGCGGTCTGTGCCGCAGTGTTGAGATTCTGGTTCGACAGCTTTAACAAAAGTTGCTTTCACTAACACTTGACATCCACATGGTATTTTGTTGATGGCAGGCAAATGATAGATACAAGGTGAGCTATTAATTGCGTGCATGCAGTGAAGTGTAGACTCTGTTAGTTAATTGTATAAAGAATCTGGTATATACAGTAAGTGACAATGTTAGAGCTGCAAATCTTTGTGTTCCTGAACACAGGAACTAGAGACTGTTAAAACCATCCACACCAGAAACATCTTTTTTTGAAAATCACATTCTTACTGCTGTGCTTATTTGCAACTTTATTATTAAACTGTGGGTACGGTAACCCCCCCTGGTCCTATGATACAAGTCACATGACCGGTTTCACCTTCCAGCCAGCTGCATACTGGACATCCTCCTCTCTCCTTGTGCTCACTGACCTGTTATGCACCCTGAGAGGACATTAGCACCCTTTGGTGTGGGTGACTTAGTGTTAGAGCCGCACACAACATGCATACATGTTTTTGGATGCTTTCACCTGGTATGCATTTTCAATTTTAGCAACTTAAATATGTTTGCCTGTAAAGTCCTAAAACAACCAAATGCAGGAACTGGATGAAACTTGAATCTGTTTTTTGTATCATGTGACCAGGAAATATTAAAGCAGAGCTGCAACGATGAGTCTATTTTGATAATCGATTGATCGTCATTTTTCAGGTAAAAATGTTCCAGTTTCTTAAATGTGAGGATTTGCTGCTTTTCTTTGTCATTTATGACACTAAATGAAGAGTCTTTTTGTTTTAGACTGTTGGTTGGACAAAAGAAGCAATTTGAAGACATCACTTTTGGCTCTGGGAAATTGCGATGTGCATTTTTTCACTGCTTTTTGACAACGATAAATTGAATATTGTGAAAATAATCGCCACATTAATCGTTAATGAAACTCTTCAAGTCTGATCCCACTTTTAAAGCCTTTTTTAGTGAATGCTTGCAAACACGCCTAAGGATATTTGAGGTTTTAAGCAGAATCTCATCCAATAGCAAACAATAAGATAAGCCTGCCTTGGTTCTGCTTGTACAATAAAATCATTGCCTCTGTAGCATGTGAGCACTAGCGTATGTTTAAACATGACAAAGAGAACGGTTAGTGGATAATTCATGTTTTTTCTCTCAGAACCAACACGTGTTAAAGAAAAAAAATGTGAACCATTCATTTAGCTGCCAACCCAGCCTTCTGGTTAGAAGTAATATAATGGCTCACAGGAAGCAATTAAGTGCACAAACAACACATTATTTACCATCTTTTCTTTGTCTCCCAATCTCTGTTTCCCCCTTCATCCTGCAGAATGAAGACACAGAGCAACAGATCATCAGGGAAACCTTCCACTTGGTGTCGAAAAGAGATGAGAATGTCTGTAATTTCCTAGAAGGTGGAATGTAAGTTGAGTGCATTAGCTAGTGTGTCTGAACGCTAAAGAAGCAGGTTTTAGCTCAGAACTCTGGAAGTAAATACTCAAGTAGATCATTTCCTCTCACAGGAATTCATTTCATTTCAGAACACAGACGGCTTTATGAATGACAATCGATAGTAACAGTGTTTGTTTAAAGTTAATTTATTATTCATGAATGAGGAGCGAAGGAGGTGTCGTTTTACTCCACTGCTCACACTTGCTCTTGCACTTTTTCACTCTCAACAGGCCTCTGTCACTTTAAATTCACCAGAGCCACGTGGTTTTGAAAATATTGTATCAGACTATGACTAAAATTACTTTATTCATAGTTCCCTTTGAGTGATTACACAGGATTAGGAGAAGATACAACATTTCCTGTGGCTCAAGCTGTTTTGGTGTGTTGACATGGTCACTGAGGTCTTATCAGACCCAGTAACAATCTGGATGAGCACTACCATTCATATCTTCTCTTGTTAGTATATTGCACGTCCTATCTTCACTCATGACTGAAAACATCCTGTTTTATCTCTCCTGATGTTTCTATATTGTCTTTGTCATAACATGTTGACAACATGCTTATTAAATCAGGTCATGTTCAGGGTGCGAGTGCAGTAGAGCTTTTTTTCTACAAATGTCTTTCTGCGTGTAATTTCTTCAAGTGGCGCAGGTACTGGTGTGATGTTTCCTTGCCCCCCTGCGTTTCAGGTTGATTGGAGGATCAGACTACAAGCTGATCTACAGACACTACGCCACACTGTACTTTGTGTTTTGTGTGGATTCCTCAGAGAGTGAGCTAGGAATTTTAGACTTAATCCAGGTAAAAGCATGGGAAACCACAGAGTATCTATTACTATGTTTGCCAATGTACTTTCTGTGTCTTTTTTTGATTCGTTTTTGTGTTACAATAAATAGCAAGTCATTAAAGTCGTTAAATTCTTTCAATTTTTTCAGGTATTTGTGGAAACGCTGGACAAATGCTTTGAGAATGTCTGCGAGCTTGACTTAATTTTCCATGTAGACAAGGTAGGAAATACTTCTGAATGTTGCATGTTTCATCCTAAATGTGACCTTTTTTATGAATTCACAAATCAGTTGCATTTTTCTGCCTGAGCCGTCATTGCCTCACATTATAGCCTCACACTTATCTGATGACCTGTCTTGCGCTGTAACAGATTGTCACAGTTGTGACATTAACAGATTTTCACTCACTTCCCATATTTTGTAGTTGAGCACTTTGCATTTTGGAGCTTGAACAATTAGTTGATTGACAGAAGATTTTGTTAAATGATAATAGTAATAGTAGTTTTTTCAATGAATACAAATACATACATAATACATACAAATGCCCTTATATCTGCTTATAACAACATTATAGTGTGTTATAAACCATTTATTAAATACTGCTCGTACATGTTAAATAGGGCAACTTCAACCACATGCAAATCACTATATTTGATATTAATTATATTATGATACTAAAATGTCATTCACATCTTATTTTTCTCAGGTCCACAACATTCTGGCAGAGATGGTGATGGGCGGGATGGTCCTGGAGACCAACATGAATGAAATCATCATGCAGGTGGATGCCCAGAACAAGATGGAGAAGTCTGAGGTAAGCCTGACCCTGCACACCCGCTGTATGTTTGACTCGATTCTACCTCTCTCATATGCTCTGAGGTATCGTATACAGTATGCAGGCATGTGTGTATGCTGCACCCTGCATGCTACTCTTCGGTGACCTTGTGGATGCTCCCTACCTACTCTTGAGTGTTTTGTGCTCTTTTTTCGGCCTCTCCTCTCACTGCTGCACTGCTCTCAACACAGGTCAAGACTCAACATATCCTCCCGTATCCCTCAGTATAAAATACAGTGTCATAGTCATCGCTTTTTGCCATTATTATGGAGACTTACATGTAAACGTACCATTGTCAAGTGCATCTCCTGAATCTGTGACCATTGAATCTCTCATTTCGATCATGTAGATTTGACATATATTCATGAAAACAGGCTGGTTGTAAGCTGTGTTTTACATTCTTATTTTTTTAGAAGAGAATGTGAATTTTATTCGCTGTCCATGTTGGAGTAAATGCCTCCAATAAATGCCAGTGTGTTTTGTAACATCTGTGAGCCGGTGTCCTTGCTTAGATATTTGCTCTACGTAAGGACATTGCTTTGCTTTCCATACAGCTTCTGCCAGCAGATAAACATCCATTTACTTATTGGAAGGTTTTAATCAGACAGACAGCCAGAGACAATTTCATGAAATCATTTCTGTTTTGCATAATGTGGATTTTAGCTTCTGATCGACTTAAAACTTCACTGCACTAATGATTTGGCTTTGTTTTCAAATGACTTACAATGTACTGCAATAATGTCTAAACATTGAGAGAATGTTTTTGGGGAGTCCTTTTTCCTTTTGCAATGAGAAACGCTGACAGAAAGACACACATTTGTTGTATTTTGTTGCTTATACAATGAAGTGAAGGGTTATATTGTCAGGTTTTCAACTGGCTGATATCAATTGTGTGCTCTAACATTTGAATTTTAAAAGTATTTCTAATGATCTAAGCTGCATTGTGTGCTTTTACCGAGACAGGATCTTCTTTTTCGATTGATGTTCTGTAAGCAGAGTCTTTTACTGTTCTACAATCATCAGAGCTGCTCTGTCTCTCCCTCTTGGACCTACCCTAGACCGCAGTGTGTGTTTTTTACACTGATGCTAATTCAAAATGACATTGTCCATTTATAGGGCTATCTCTGGGGAACAAGGAATGAGCTGTTCTCCTTCCAAACGGACAAAGGCTGATTAAATGGCATTAGTGTTTTTTTTTTCTAGCTCTCAATTAATATCTGTATTTTATTGTAATAAGACGATTGTGTAAGAATCTTTAGATCATTATTGGCCTTAAAGATGTGGTCTATGATAGGTCCTATCACTTTTTTCTGTGGAGATAAACTGTAATTACTTTAATCTGCTTTAACATTCCTCATTCCTCTTTTTCCTGACCCTGTCTAGTTCTTTCCATTCTTCTCTCTCTTTACAGACGTTTATCTTTCAGTCTACCAGGCAGGACAGGTAGACACAGGTACTGCTAAATTTACAACCAAGTACTGTCACCTTAACTGAAGTTTACTCCCCCTCCCCCCTCGAGTCTCTCCATATGGCCCTCCATGTAATAGCAAACTGACGTCACTAACATACAGTAGGAATCTTTCATGGCAGACCCAAAAATGTGGCCATTTCTCTTTAAAACTCACACGTGCCCGTCACTTTGGTGAATGTACTGGAGGTGGACCAGATGATAGAACAGCTGACAGTATAATGCAATCTATTAAAATCGATAAATAAATATGATCTTTGTAAAGTTTGTAATGCTGAACTGCTGTTGACACTGTGTCAGAGAGCTGGTTGTTCAAATCGATGAGAATTTGTTTGAGCTGTAGTTTGTGGTGTTGCATTATACGTATTGTCAGGTGTACCTATTATATTGTCCACCCACTGCAGTTTAAAGAAATGTAAATCTAACTAGAGAAGCTAAAGAACTCTTTGTATCTCTTGTTTTATACGTTTCTTAAACCTTCAGTCAATATGTTCTGAGTTCTGCTTCAAAACACATTTTTAGCAAATATGTTAATTATTTTATAAGATTTGTCTCTTTGTGTCAAAATCACATGTAACTGTGACACTATCAAAACTTATCTGCCCTGAAATGGTGCACTGTATTAAAGGAATAGATTGATGTTTTGGGAAATACGCTCAATCGCTTTCTTGGAGATAGTCAGATGAGAGGATCAATACCATTCTCGTATCTTCATGGTAGATGTGTAGCTAGAGCAAGCAGCTGTTTAGCCTAGCTTAGCATAAAGAGTGAAAACAGGTAGCCTGGATCAGTCTAAAGGTAGCAAAATCTGCCTACCAGCACCTCTAAAGATCACCAATTAACAGCTTTTATTAACAGCTTGTATCTTGTTTCATCTGTACAAAAACTCAGTAAACAGTACAATTTTTCGTTTTCAGGGGTTATGTGCCAGACTATTTGTAGGCCATGACCAGTTGCCCAACAACCAGTGAAGACGGAAAGTAACTGGTCCTGGCAACGAAATAGTTCAATGACACATAACCCCTGTTATTTTTATGCTTTGCACACGTTTACAATTTAAAGGTGCTTATAGGTGCATTTTATTTGTTTTTGGACACAGCCAGACTTGCTTTTTTCCTGTTTTCAGTTTTTGTGCTAAGCTAAGATGAGTGGATGTTAGCTGTAGCTACATATTTGCCAAATAGACATGTGACTGGCATCAAGCGTGTTATTTAACTCTCAGCAAAAAGGTATACGAGCGTATTACGCAAAATGATTAGCTATTCGTTTAAGGTCCCACTCGTCATTAACCGACAATAAAAACTTTTACCTTAGACGTTTTATACTTTTGCACCTATACCCCACACAGACAAGGGATGCTGTAATGCTCCAGCCTTTAATAAAGCTCTCTGACTTACATAGACCAAAGAATCAAACCATTGTTGTTATACAGCTGGTGTTACTATTTTTGTACATATTAGTCACCCAGCGTTTGATTAAAACCCACTATTGTGGACTTGCACAGTAGGTCACCAGGCTGTCCACTGTGAGGGAAAAAATATCTTGAGTCTGACCGCTTAATACTGAGCCCATGTGCCGGATTGTCATTCCTCTCAGTTAACGCCACGGTCATCTTTCCATCTAACACAAGTCTCCTTGAGTCTTGGCAGAGGGAGGAAGGCCCATAAGACAAACGGTCCATTGAAATAACCTTGTGAAAATAAGTGACTGATTTACGAGGATACTCATTTCAGCGTGTTCCTCACAGAGCCAGGGAACATACAGTTCTCTGTGTTTTTAAGCCTTTTGGTAATTTTTGGGTCTTTCAGCTAAAGATTCGGTGGGGGGATCTCTAACCACAGTGATTCTCAAATGTCTGCTCACACTTGAGACTAAAACATCGGAATGATTCACTCTCCATGGATGTGCTTTATTGTTCCAATAAGCTAAACTACCTCAATTATTTCCTTAAAAACACTAAACTGCTCTTATACAGTGTCACATTGAGATTCATTGTGTTAGAGTGAAGTGCCTCCTCTGTCCCAGAGAAAAGATCTCCCATTGTAGCTTAGTAATTCTAGGCTTACAACCTCCTCATGTCATCAGTATTAACAATATAGACATGTAAATGGAACAGCATTCTTGTTCCTCTATTCACAAGTATGTATTTAGAAAGAAACATGTGAGCTACAGTCATGTGTAATCTGCCCAGAAGTAATTCAACCCACTAGAAGTACAGTATCACCTGTATAATTATGGCTAAAGCTTATGATATGTTGTTTTTTTTTTTTATTTGGCGCACACACTCTATACATACCTATCTATCTAAACATCATTTCCGTCTTCATATCCAAATCCATTTTTTCTGCTTTACCCAATTCTCTCCTTGCATTTTTACCCTTATCGGTCCTCAAGAGTCCGGTGGGTTCACTTTCCGAGCAATGCTGCCTTTTGTCCATTTGATGAATGTCCAGTACTGCTCAGTACATCAGAATTAGTGAATGGCCTAGTACAGTATGTCCTCACAGTTGATTCATAATTGGCTCTGGTTGTGATGTAAATCATTATAGAACCAAATAATGCATGTGCATATGAAGCTATGAAGGCATCTGAATGTACATTTGCACATGTTGTCTGTCCTAGTAGCTGTCAGTGCTTTTGCATTTTGTCAGCAGTTTTTTTTGTCTAGTGCTCTGTTTAGCACTGTGTGTGTGTGTGTATGTGTGTCCAATGTTCACTGTTCAGTGTGTTGTTGTGAACAGCATGTTTTTTGATATACTGATTTGTATCTTATCAACCCTCCGTGTGGTGTGTGTGTGTGTGTGTGTGTGTGTGTGTGTGTGTGTGTGTGTGTGTGTGTGTGTGTGTGTGTGTGTGTGTGTGTGTGTGTGTGTGTGTGTGT
>JAVQJL010101639.1:0-10726 GCA_036024295.1 Nannoperca obscura | reverse complement strand
GTACTGTCGCTGTGTGTCCATATTTAGGGCTACACGTCTGATATGTATTAACAACCCATAATTCCATGAAGTGTCTTCATCATACACACCTCAGGAAAAGGTTTACTTTTATGTAGATATTTACACAAAACATAAGCAGTGGTTTGTGTTGTGTTAGGCAAACACTGTGATTTGCTTTTTTTTTTAGGAGCACGTTATCAAAACCATCCTGACCTCTGCTAGAGATGAACCCTCTGCTCCAGCTAGGTGAGTAATGTAGGGCTGCAGTCAATCAAAGACAATCTTTGTCAATACCTACTCTTCAACCAATCGATTGATTGATGGCGGTGGGAATGTATCTGCATGTTATCTCTAGATGAACTAAATCAGCAACAGTTCAGAGTTTACTCTACACTGCAGCATATTGAATTCTTTTTAACCTAATTATTTTATACTGGAACAATAACAACAGAGCCACCCAGCGGGCACTTGCCCACATTCGTAGGATTTCTGAAAATAGGAGATCAAGTGCGACCCCAGCACAAGAACTACTGAGAGAGTAAACCATGACCACAAAACACCAAAACAGCTTAACGTCGTGCTGCACAGTGTTCATTCCCTGGCAATCTCGAGTACAACAACTAGCTACTAGGCTATGCATGAGCAGTTATAAAAGGACCCAAGTCCATTTCCCCTCATTTACCTGGCTAATACTGCCACCTTGTGGGGTCCTTTTTGACTGCACTATTAGACCAAACATTTTGAAATATGCCCATTCTGATATGTTCACACTCAAAGCCTATCAACTGTGGGGCTCTCACCTGGTGGAGTGTACCATTCAGACTTTCCTGTCTCTCGTCAGCTGTCACTGTTGAATCAAGCCTATAAACGTTAAACACAAAAGTCTTATAGTCCATTAAATCATACAGTTATTAAAACGAAAACACCTTTGTTGAGTAAAATATATTAGAATATTATTTTTGTTCATAATCAATGTTATTTCTAACACAATATGGCCGGTCACATTAAAATACATCAGGTCTGCACATGTCCCTCCTGCCCCCCAAAATATGGAATAAGAAGTTTTTCTCCAAGAAAGTAACACCACCAGTTGTCCAACCAATGAGAATTTAGGTCGGGCAAGAGCATATCGACCAACCAACCAGAAGGTGTCACCCCTGAAGTATTTTACTACGCTACATACCACAAGTACTGTGTAATACCTTTGTGTAACGTTGTTAGGCAGGAGTCTAACAAAAGGCATTTTTTTTATCATAGTTCATGGTGGTGGTGTTGTATTGGAGGTATTTCTATTAGTTGTAGTCCAATATACAACATTTTTGTGGATCTTTTATGTATATATTTGTATTTATATAACAGCAGCTCATACTATGTTTGTTTTGTTGTTAGGTGCGTGGCTCTGTGTAGTCTGGGGATCTGGCTGTGCGAGGAGTTGGCTCATGGAACTCAACACCCTCAGATCAAAGATGCTCTCAATGTCATCTGTGTTACTCTGAAGGTCAGCCTCAATCTGTGCTGCTTCAATAAGCATTACTTATGTTATAACCCGGCTCTGAAACTCAACTTCCTGAACTTCAAACTCAAACTAAATCTTGGTGATTAGAAATATATGTCAAATGTCTCATACAGCTTTTGGACTGTGCCTGTTCTCAAACTGTGTCCCTGCTGACTGTGGTACTCTCTCCATCTCTGACTGTGATCCAGTGTGATCAGACCAAAGCAATGAATCCGTATCAAACAGGCTGCTGATTGGCTGCACTAAGCTACACAACACTGCAGTGTCTAAACATCTGGTCGTCTTCTGCCTGGATGTTTGATTACTTTAGAAATAACAACTTGATGATTAACTATAATAATATAACATATTGAATAAATACATAATGTAGTAAAATGTTTTAAGCAGGTTTATGTAGAAGTCAAATTTTTCCTGGAAATGTTCATACCAACAGTTTTTTAAAGATGTAATTCACATTAAGCATATTTCTATGGAGTTTGACATCACAATGAGAGTGAACTTGGCTCTGAATTTGTATCTATTGTGTGTTTAGCCTTCTTTAATTGGAAAACACAAGACAACACTGAGACAACTGATGAGGGAAGGTGGAGCTGGTTAAAGAGAGTTTAAACGCACCAAAATACTGACTAAAAGCTGAACAGTTGGCGTGTCAATGTTTTTAACATGGAAGGCTGCAAGGAGCCAAAACATGGTGAAAAAACATTGTTGGAGATGATGGTTAGTGTTTGTGAAATTGCCTCAGTTGGTATTGTCTGTTTCAGGCCATTAGACTGGGAGGCCTGTGGATCAGAGTAACACTGTCCAACATTTACTGTCTCATCTATAGCCAAGTGGCTCTAGATGGACACACACACACACACACACACACACACACATACCTTTTCCACTTTGGAATCCCTAGCTTGTGTATCGGCAGCCAATGGCCTGCTAAGACATTGCAGCAACACACACACACACTTGCATTCACTTACTTCTGGGAGCAATCCCTGGACTGTCAATATGTTTGGTCCTTCTTCAGATAGGAGACTGGTCCTGGGGGGATTGCTGCAAGCTGTCTCTCTTTCCCTGCCTCTCTCTCAAACACACACACACACACACACACAGTATCAGATATCTACACACATCTTGTCTACTTTTCCATCTTTTGCCTTCACACCAGCAGCAGCCAGTAGCCTTAGAATGGACTGTGTGATACGCACACACAATCACACACATAGACAAAGCTCGAGGGATTGTCATAGTTCCTGTTGTCCTCTTCATCCTGCTGCCTGTCCCCTCTCCTATGTAGAAGGTTTTCTTTTTTCTTTTTCAGGTCATTAGAGCCCAGCTGGTCTATAATATTCTCCCTCTTGACACTAGTACCTGAAAAAAAATATATATTTAATATAAAACAACAATTACAAAAAGAGACATTTATAATACTGCGATTTATAAATATATATTTTTTATATAAGATGTAAATGAGAATGCAAGACACATAAACCTACATAAACCTGTCCTTGGAATATCACAGATTTACTGAAATAATTACAGCTCATCCATGTAAGCCTAAAATCCCTGCCTGATTAACTGCATTTTTTTGTTAAAAACTGATCCGGATGATTTTTATTATTTCAAGTATGTTGGTTTATAATATGTTGGCTAAAATTAATGGACCCTAACAGGAATACTCCTTATGTTTGTTTGGTCAACCAGTACCCGAACAAGAACGTTGCCCTGGTGGCGTCTGACATCCTTCATCTCCTGATTAGTCACGTGGATCACCTTCAAAAGTTCCCCCCTGACACTCCAAAGAAGATCGTAGAGGTGAGGCATAAATGACTGTACACTTCTATTCCGAACAATATTTTATTAAACAAGTCACCCTCAGCATGTTGACACATCCTGATGGGTTAAATCATATTGTGTAAAGCTAATGCTGTAAAAGATCTGGAATCCATTTTAACATACCGTATCACTTTTAAGATTTTTTTTCATATTTTATGGAGGCATGTGTGGGTCTTAATATGTGCAGAATGACTTATTACACATGAAGGTTGTTACCCATAACTATAAAACGTGGAAATTAATAGTCACATTTTATTTGGATCCAGTTTCTGTTATAAACGTGCTATAACACCCCCCTTTTCTTTCTTAATTTATTTTATGCAGTTTCACAGTATTGTTGTTGTTGTTGACTTATTGCCATTATTTCTCTGTTTTGAGCATTCTTATATATGTATGCGTAATTTGTGTGGAGGGGTTTGTGTTATTATATTTGCACAAAAAAGACGATATATATACACTTGCTCGGATGCTCTCATTTTACTGCCCTATTGTGTTTTTCTCAAGTGTTGTTCCATTTGCAAATGTCATATTTTCTTGTAATAGGCTTTGTTTTTATTTTTATATCTCTAGTTTTAACTTGTAGTAACAGTACTAGTTTTGTAACATTTTTAACATAGGAAACTATTTTGTCTGATTGAATTTTTCTTAGATTTTGATCGCCACCATCACATACTTGCTGCCTACCACCGAGTCTTCTCTGCATGAACTGGATAAGAGGGTAACGTACATAC
The DNA here is from genome assembly GCA_036024295.1 of Nannoperca obscura. Classification (NCBI taxonomy): domain Eukaryota; kingdom Metazoa; phylum Chordata; class Actinopteri; order Centrarchiformes; family Percichthyidae; genus Nannoperca; species Nannoperca obscura. Next base: position 6,652 of record JAVQJL010101639.1, on the reverse strand, counting down.
AAACATTCTCTTTTTACATATGCTCACCATATTACAAATTTGGCTTAACGTGTGTGTGTGTGTTGCAGCTGGTAGTGTCCCTCCTGCTGTGTCTGTTGGACTGGGTGATGGCTTTGCCTCCGAAGACTCTTCTTCAACCAGTGCAGTCACGCAGCCCTCCAGAGAAAGACCAGTCCACCAAGACTCTGCTCAGCTGTATTTATAAGGTGTGTTCGTGTTGCCATGATACAGCCCTTTAGCAGGATGGAAAATTAACTTTTTAAAATATGTGAACAGATGCTAAGTACACCAGCCGCTCAAGCTTAATCATCATTTTGTGTCTAAAGTCTACCAGTCACTTTTATATTTTACAAGCATGCGGCTGGTGGCTGGTGCTATTGTCCGTTCCTGCCCTTAACACACACAGCCTGTGATTGGTTGGTGACCTATCAGGGGTGTACCCCACCTCACGCCCAATGTCAGCTAGGATTGGCTCCAGCCTCTCGCGACCCTCTAGTGGAATGGAATGGAATTCAATCTCAGATAATCCCTCTTTCCTTTCAAAAACCGTCCAGGTATTGCATGGTTGCGTGTATGGAGCCCAGTCCTTCAGCAGTCCCAAGTACTACCCGCTGCAGCTGTCGGACCTGTTGAGTCCAGACTACGACCCATTCCTGCCATTAGAGAGCCTCAGAGAACCAGAACCACTGCACAGCCCGGACTCTGAACGCTCCAGCAAACTGCAGCCTGTCACAGAAGGTATTTTTTCTATCACCAACGGACACACTACATAACTGTTAGGCTCGTCATTGTAACAACATCTTTATTGATTTTCTCATGGTCACGCACACATGCACAAAAACACAAAATCCTGGGCAAAATAAAATGGAACCATCCACCAACCACTGCCAATCACTAAAGATGGAAAAACTGTGTGTGCGTGCGTGCGTGCGTGCGTGCGTGCGTGCGTGCGTGCGTGCGTGCGTGCGTGCGTGCGTGTACCTGTCTGCATCCGTGTGAGAGTGTGTATTGTCCCCTGCTGTGGTCTACTAGTACACAGTGTTAGTCTAATGACTGGAGCACCCAGATAGACCATGCTTCTCTTGTTTTTCTTTTTTTATATATTCTTGTCTGCACTGCTTCACTTCCCTTTCTTCTGCTATTCTTTTAATATCTTTTAATATAATATATATTAATATATTTTTTTCACTTTTTATTATACTTTTTCACCAGTCTTCTATGTTCGGTTGTGTTTTCTTCTTGTCTTCCTCCTCCTCAGCTCTCCTGAGGTTTAGGGAGTCGGTGGGAATGTGTGGTCAATAAATATCTGTACTTTACACATAGCCCCGTCAATAACGAGCTGCTGGCAAGTGTGTGCGTGTCACAGTGTGTGTGTAATGATGCTGATTAGCCAGGATCTGCTGGCAGCACAGTGTGTGATGGCATTGGCTTCTTCTCAGCATGGGTCAAACTATGTACAAGCTAAATGTGTGTGTTTTTACTGCAATTCCTGAAGTTTTGTTGTAACTTGTAACCTAACAGATACACCTTTTAGCAACTAAACAATAACATCTAGAAACACAGAAAATTACTATACACTTGTAATATCTGGTACCCTAAATGTATTTAGGGTCTTAACTGTGTGCTTGTGGTAATATTTGTCTCTGTCTGTATTTTCCTTTCTCCCCCTGCAGTTCGTAGCCGTATTCAGCAGGGCCTGGTTTCCATCGCAGCCAGAACAGTCATCACGCACTTGGTCAACCATCTAGGACACTATCCAATGTCTGGAGGGCCTGCTACTCTGTCTAGTCAGGTACTGTTACTGTGTGTGTTTGGTGGTAATAACAACACTACTGTAGTATGATGTGTTGTATGTGGTGAGGATTACGTGGCGTTTTGCTAGAGACACACTATGGCCTGTGTTTTGTAGGTGTGTGAAAACCAAGACAACCCATTCTGTGAGAGTGCAGATCTTGGACCAGAGCTTTTCCATTCACCCAACCTTCAGTTTCTGGTTCTGAATGGCTCCACCCTGCTCTCAGTGTATCAGGTAAGCTCAGCTGAAAAGCCACTATTATCTTAACAGTGTGTACTTCTATTACATTATTGATTTTTAGTCACTCTGGGGATGGGAAGGTCAGTTTGTGAACATGTTAACATGCCAACAATAGCATAACATAACTGTACTTTTAGCTTGATGCTAACATTTCCTCTGGCCTTGAGTACTGCAATTCATTAGTTACTTGCATGACTGATGCAGCCCATCTACAAAGAACAGAATGTAACTAACAGCAAAGCTTCTGATAAACATTAGACACAGACATGTCTCACCAGTCCTGGCGGAATGAAATTGACTTCCAGTTCATTTTAGAATTCAGTTTATGGTCTGTTGATTACTTTTAGGGCCAGTTCAGACCAAATATTAAGAACAGTTGCAGTGGTGTGCACTGGCCTGACTCAGCTCAACTCAAGCTGGTTGATGTCGTCGCCTGCAACTCGGCTTGTCAAGTCGCCAGCGGCTGGTTTTAGAATGTAAGACACGAGTTGCAACAGCCAATCGGCTCGTAGCGAAGTCGGCTCGACCAGCTCGTTTTCACCGTTTGATAAATACTAGAAATGCCACTGTAGCAAGTAACTCACTATCACTCTTGTCATTATTATTTGAAGACGCTACAAATTATATGAAGATACATATAAAGCCTGAAAAGCCAGCACCTAGAACAGAAGTACAGAGAGTTGTTGCTATAGAAACAATACACCGCCTCGTCTAGTGGCTGTCTAGTTATTGGTGTAAACTGGCAGGTTTCAGATCCGGCGCATTCCAAGTAGTTGCAACTTTCAACTCGTCTTGTCACGAATCTTTGGTCTGAACTGAGCTTTAAAATGTTCCATGGTTTGGCTCCGTTATATGAATGATCTTTTCATCTTTATTTTGCAAGACCCCTAAGGTCGTTTGGGGTTATTGCCATTATTTCTCTGTTTGAGCATTCTTTGAAATTATTGTATTTTTTATTGTATTTCTTGGTATTGTATTTATATGTGCATCTGTGAAAGACTTTGTAATTATGATGCATTTAGTGTTTAATCATTGCCCCTTGTCTCCCTCCATTTCTCAGATCCGATCAGAGTCTGGTGTACCAGGAGGGGGGATGACAGCCGGCTTGTCCTCCGCTCCTGCTTGTGTTCGCGTCATCATCCGAGATGTAGCTGGAAAACACTCCTGGGACTCTGCCGTTCTGTACGGGCCTCCGCCATGTTCCCCAAGCAGCCCGACACGCACATTTCTGTCACACACACAATCACCTCGCTCCTCCAATCTTCATTTATGCACCCCACCAGGAGGTCCACCGAAAAAGATGGGACTGAAGAGTGAAGACGGTGAGGAGGAGGGGCAGGAGGAGAGGGAGGCGGAGGAGTCAGGAAGAAAGATGGAGGGTGAAAGGCAAGGGTTTCAGGGAGAGGGGGAGGAAGAGGAAGAAGAGGAGAGGAAAGTCAGTGAGGAGGAGAAGGAAGATCGAAGAGGAGGTGGAGAAGAAGGGGAAGGGGAGGAGGTAGAGGAGAAAGAGCATAGGATGGATGGGGATGGGGATCGAGGGGAGTCGGGCTTGGACCAGCTTCTAGCTCCACCATTGGCTAAACGTGTGTGTCGGGAGGCTGTGCCAGCGTGGGATTCACTGAGTGAGGGAGATGATTCACTGGATGAAATGTTGCAGTACCTGGGATACTCCAGTCCTGAGTGTCTACAGAGAGCAGGTATACACACACACACACACACACACACACACACACACACACACACACCTAAATGTCCTAATCTGTTTTTCATATTCAGTACAGTATATAAAACATACACAAATTAGTTTGTACAGTACCAGTCAAAAGTTTGAACACACTTTCCCATTCAAGTAAATGTGTATGTCTCTTCAAAGGTTAACATCAATATGTTTGAAAGGAAGCTGCCTATAGTTTTAGCTTATGCCGTGTCTTAAAATGATTTTAAAATTAGAACATGATGTATGCCTGTAAATCAGCAAACCACGAATTAAAAGCCAGAATAATAATATCCTACGCAAAGAAAATCTGTTTCATTATCATTCTTTACAGCTAACCGTGTCCTCTGATTGGTCCCCTTAGGCATGCCGCTCAATATCCCAGCCCCTCCTCCGGCGTGCGTTTCAGAGAAGCAGGAGAACGATGTGATCAATGCCATTCTGAAGCAGAGCGCTGCTGAAAGAGAGTTTGTCCTCAACGTACGTGGCGTGTCCTTGTTTGTATGAATAGTATCAGTTTTACTTTACAGTTTGGTCCGTTTCCACTTGCTGCCTAGAAGCAAGGTGAAAACCTAGCTACAGCAAGAACTGAAGCTTGGCACAATGATAGGGTTTTTCTTGTCATATCCATATGACAAGAAAAACCATTAACCATTCTGCATAAGGACAACAACAAAAAAGTGCACACATTTTTGAATACACAAAATAATGATTGTATAACTTTTATATGCCTCGTTCATTAGACATTTCTGAGAGTCGGCAGCAGAAGAACATCTTTATTGGGATATTTTGAGAATGATGAAACAAAAACCTGCTTGCTTCTCTATTCTGGTCATGCTCTGAAAATGTTTTGATCTAGAGTAACTGACATCATTCAGTCATGGCTCTCACACCATGCCGTTTTCTGTGTCATTTCCACGATTTTTATTTTCATTTCTTATGTTTTCTGCATGAAACTGACTTGAATGTTTCAGAGAGGCGAGGAGCTAAACATGAGGGCAGTGCAGCAGACTGAACCAGAGGCTCAGACCCCACAGTCAGCCTTCTACTACTGCAGACTACTGATCAACATACTGGGACTCAACTCCTGGGAGAAGAGGTGAGACCAGACAGACATACATATACTAGAAATGTATAACACACACAGTCAGTTTGTTTATGTGGCTTCTTTTTATATCTTCCTCTTGACTTGATGTAAAATGCAACTGAACACATTTGAGAAAACTAATGTGGTGAATGCATGCAAACGATGGTGGATATTTGTCTTCTATTCGTTTTCTTCATGAGGACATTATTAACGGTTTATTTTTCAGTTTGATTTTATGGAGATAAGAATCGGCTTGCAAAATGGGATTTATTGACCGTATAAGACTCTCACTCCCGCTTGCACGTCACACAAAAATATGTAGGAAAGAGGAGTTTTCAACTATAAGAGGCTGTTTTTCAGGTTGCTGTAATACATGTGTGGGAAGTCTTTTATTCTGTTTATTCTCCCCTAGAACAAACCAAATGCCCGCTTGAATGCAAATGAGACAAACATTTCAAATTCAGAAAAGTATTTTGTGCTAATCAGACACATTTTCCCTTTCACGTGGCAGCGCATTTCATCTTCTCAGTGACTCTGGAATAAAATACACAATGTCAAGGTATCACTTTAAATGTGTCTGGCCAGCTAATGGACACTCATCGCTCTTTATACTTTATCCAGGGAATTACACCGTCTGCATTCAGCCTGCACAATAGGCTTCTTAACACACTGCGCGGGTCTGTCTCTGTACGTGTGTGTGTGTGTGTGTGTGTGTGTGATAATGAGTATAGTACTCTATTGATTAAACTCAACCCATTTGGCGTTAGAATAAAAGGCAGTAGTTGAAGAAGAGAATGATGGCGGGAAAAGTGGCAAATCAGAAAACAAGATGAATAAGGCACAGATGTAGAGCGAGAATAATAAAAAACAAAACAAAAGAGTGAATGTGGAAGAGAATGGGGGGAAAAAAATAAGAAGGCTAAAGAAACGTGGATGTTGAGGGGGAAAAGAGGACAGAAAGATGAGAAAGAAAGATAGGAAGAGATTGTCTAATCATCTGTTCGTGTCCCCTTATGGCTCTCTAGGTATTCATATGGGACATTACAGACACTGAGATACTTACAGTCACATACGTGTGTGTGTGTGTGCACGCGTGTGTGTGCGCACGTGCACGCACGCACCCCTTTTTATGCTTTTGCCTATAGTCCAGGGTATAAATGGAGTCTTTGAGAGCAGAGAATGAGGCCATTACCAAGTATCAGTTTAATAAAGAGCAAATTGCTGCCTCTCTCTCTCTTTATCTCCTGCTCTTTCACTCTTTTTTGTCTCTCTCTCTCTGAGTGAAAAGAATGACGTGTCATTATCAGTCCACTCCAAAGCTCACTGCTCAAGTCTTTATATCAAGGTTTTATATTAGCACTGCAGAGGTTTGTGGCTGGAACACTTTGAACGGCCCTTAGACTTGTTACTTGGTATAAAGGGCTTTTGTTTTGATGAAACAATAGGGTTTTGTCCTTTTTCAGTTTGGAGCCTTGAAGTGGTGATGGCACTAGCTGTGGTCAGCAGGAGATATTGTTGCTCATTTATAAAGTAATTAAAAAAAATCTATATTTGTATTTGTAAAGCCAGAGTTGAGACACCAGTGCACAAATAGAAGTGTGTGTCCGATGGTCAAACAGAAAAAAAGAAAACACTTCCATAACATTTGGTTCCTGCAGGATCTCTAAACCATCTATATTCTTTTTTTTGTATCGTTTTTCATCTTCATCTTTGCAAACAAGTGTGTGTGTGTGTGTGTGTGTGTGTGTGTGTGTGTGTGTGTGTGTGTGTGTGTGTGTGTGTGTGTGTGTGTGTGTGTGTGTGTGTGTGTGTGTGT
>JAVQJL010101629.1:0-12159 GCA_036024295.1 Nannoperca obscura | reverse complement strand
CACCCTCCATATGATACGTTTAAAAGATTTATTGAACATGGTACATTTAGAATGTTTGAATATTGCTGATGGTTTGGGGAAGCTTCATGGGAACGTCCGCCGTGGGGCTCGGGTAAGACGAACTCCCAAAAGCCTCCCATAACTGGAGAAGAGATGAAGTCGATTTAAGATCTTTGGGATCTGACCGGATGTAACGGTGATATGCTTGCGAGGACCCGCGGCCCATGATTTAAATTAAGTGGGAGACTGAGGTGGCATAGTACAGACCCCCAAAAAACGACAGACAGAGCGGAAAACCCGGTGCCAGGCGTCTCAGCCGGTGCTAGCAGCTGCCATGCGCAGTAATCGAGAGCGGACGAGGGACGGTTACGTAGGGTATTTATACGAAAATGGCGTAGTGACGTGGTTGACGTAATGGGTGTGTGTTCCTGCTCCTGAAATTCCGCTAAATAGCAACAATCAAAACAAAAGAATAAACTAAGCGATACTTTCCCTGTTTGTTAAAACAGAATTCTCTCAATAGCAAATATCCCGAGGGTGATCTATAAGGGTTGTATTCTTGATAATAGAGTGCCTTATTTGTAAGAAACAAAATCTTGTTTTGGTATATTTCGGTGTCATTTGATCAAATGTAATTAGGACGCCATTTAAAAATAATTCTTCCAAATTGGTCATACCTTTGTTAACCCAATACTTGAAGCCAATTATCAACATTGGTGGCAGAAATTGTTTGTATCAGCGTATTAATTGTTATTGGATTTGAACAATTATGTCTTATATTCTTAAAGTTCTTTAAAAAAATATTAGTGTAATCTTATCAGTTTGGTAATGATGATTTGATATCTGGCCAGATAGAGAAAGTATCATTCTTAACCCATTCAGATACATACCTCAAGTGGGCACACAGCTGGTATACTTTGATATTTGGCTAATCTTAGCCACCCATAGTTTGGCAGCTGAAGTACAGCCATTTTCTACATTTACTCCATATGGAGCAGCTGAGTCAGCTATTCAAATCTTTAAGGACCCTATTTGAAAACAATATGGGAATTATTTGGATGGGATAAAGCAATTAGGGTTGTATATAATTTTAAAAAAGAACTATTCGTCCTAACCAAGAAACTGTGAGTGAATTCCAATACTCCAAGTGTTGTTGTATTTTACAAAACAATGGGAGAAAATTTGCTCTATACATCTGGCTAAATGGATTAATAAAAATACCTAAGTAGACAAAGCCAGAGGGACACCATTTGAAAGGATAGGACGGTGTAATATTAGGTGTGGCAACAAAACTGCCACTAATAATAAAGTCAATAGCCTCTTACTTGTTTAAATTAATTTTATATCCAGAAGATTTACTAAACAGGTTGGTTATCCTAATGAGAGTTGGAACCAATGTCTTAGGGTTAGATAAAAACACTAAAATGTCATCAGCATAAAGTGATATTTTGTGACACACACTTCCAATCTGTAGACCACATATAGCAGGGGTCATTCTAATCAGCCAGCAGCTCAATAGCTAATGCAAAATGTGGGGGTGACAGGACAACTCTGTCTAGTACCTATATGTGTATAAAAGTACTTTGATCTTAACCTATTAGTCATAACTGCAGCCTGAGGATTGTTATACATGATTTTAACCCATTTCACAAGTTATTACAGAGACCAATTTTGTTTTACCTGTAAAATAGAAAAGGCCTTCAACTTGGTCAAATACCTTCTCTGCATCTAGAGAAAGCCCCAGGCCATCTACAGATTTTTGTTCAAAGGCCTGAATAACATTAAAGAGACACCTAATATTTTTCACAAGTTTCTGCCTTTTACAAAACCTGTTTGGTCTTGAGTGTGAGTAAAATGTCCTGTAAACGACTTGCTAGAATCTTAGAGAGCAGTTTCCAGTCTACATTTAAAAGAGATATTGGTCTATAGGGCCGGTGCATTTCCTTATTTTTAATATGAGTGATATGTTAGCCTCCTTTAGAGTCTGTGGTAACTCGGCACAAGGTAATTAATAATTAAATATTTTGAGTAGTGGTCCAAAAAGCAGATCCTGAAATTCTTTATAAAATTCGCAACATAGCCTGGTCAGGTCCTGGTGATTTCCCACTGGGCGATCAATGATTACCTAATTTTTAGTAGCAGAGCCAAAGAGGGTATTTCTCTATTTATCTGATATTGTTGGGAGATTAAATTGAGCAAAAAATTCCATTACTTGATGTACATCCACTGTCTGTACAAGTTTGTGTTAAAGCTCCAACAATAGCTGCTATAGACTGGGTCTCTGCTCTTTCTTTTGCAAGGTATGCAAGACATATTCCTGGTTTATCTCCATGCTCATAAAACCAATGGCTAATACTTAATTATTTGATCTGCATCTTTGGTGAGAAGGCAATCTATAGCTGATCTGAGTGCAGATATTTCTTTCCACAGAATAGGTGATGGCGAATTAATATTAGCTTTTTGTTTATCTGTTTTTCCATTTTTTTGCTCTTCCTAGTGGCAGAATAGAAAATGACCAGCCCTCTTTTGCAAATATCCCATAACAATGAGGGATTGTCTGTTGAATTACGGTTAATGGACAAGAATGAATTAAATTCAGTAAGATGTGAAGATATTATCTTTAAGAATAACAGCGTTAAATCTCTATTGCCAAGATTTATATGCTAAGCCTTGGAGTTGTATATCCAAAATCCCGCTGGCATGATCAGATATAGTTATACGGCCTATACTAGCACATGACAAAAGAGAGTGGAATTCTTTTCTAGGTATAAATAAATAATCAATTCTAGTTTGACAGCCATGAGTTGCAGAAAAGAAAGTATATTCTTTGCTAGATGGGTGAAGACTTCTCCATACATCATCTAATTCAAAATCTTCACAAATGACATGAATTTGCTTGGGGAAAGAGAGCCCTAGTGCTATTTGGAAATTTGTCTATGAGTGGATATAATATGCAATTAAAATCACCACCCACAATTACTATTTTAGCTGTAATTTCTGCATGGTTCAGAAACATATTAGTAAGAAATTCTGTTAGTTAGTTAGGATAATAAATGTTTATTATTAGAATATCTTACCCTTGTAGGTTACCCTTAACGATAACATCCAACAACCATATTTTTCTTTAACATAATTAAGTACCTTAAGTGGCAGATTACAGATCTAATCAATATGGCAACACCTCTACTTCTGGCCGTAAATGACGAGAAGAATACTTATCCAAATATTTCCTGTTGTAATTTCAAACGTTCCATGTCATCAAGATAGGTTTCTTGTACCAGTGCAAAATATATAGTTTCTTTTTTCAAGAAGGTAAATATTTTCCGACGCTTTATGGGGTTATGGAACCCTTATACATTCCAAGTACAAACTTAAAGTATATTTGCCATTACTTTAGACTATTAATGGAGAAATAGAATTGGAAATATCCTGACAAAATTGATGTAGAAAATATAAAAAAGAAAAAAAAATGTCTGAGCTGTGTAAAAAAAAAATATACATGAAAATAAATGAACTGGGGAACATCACTACTAGACGAGTAGGGTACCTCTGTCTTCCTCCTAACCACGGCTAATGTTACACCCCTGTAAAGGGGAGAAATACACAGGAATGAAATGGACACAGTGTTTCTGGCTTCACGTCCAATGCTTAAAAAAAACTACGTTGACTCTCGGTTGGAAACCGGAAACAAACAGCAGTCTCCCATGTTAAAGATCGACATTTTGTTGAGCCAACCATACTTTGTCCCTCTACAATAGAGAGCATAAGTAAAACTGGAACTTCTGGGATTTCATTGAAACTTTTACGGACTTGCTCTTCTTATAGACTTGCCCAAAGTTGACACTGAAGTACAAAACGTTGTCAATAAATGTAATCCTAGGTTTTGCAGAATTGTCAAGTACTAACATTTTTGAATGAAAGGTTTTGAAAATGTTGCATGGACAAGGCCTTTAAAGAGAAGAAGTGTTTTAGGGTCTTGGAAATCTCCGCTTAAAAAAAGGTAGAGTTTTAAACATTTTTATGGAGCAGAAAAAAACCCCAAACCTTGAGAAAGTTAAACATTAAATTACATTTGATAATGAAACAGCCTCAGAGCAACAATTCCAGAGGAGACAATGATGAATCCAGTAATCACAGTAATCTTGACCTTTTAAGAGATCACACCCCATAGAGCACAACTAAAACTACACACTAAAACAAGCTTGACATCTGTTATTTGTTAAAGCTGACTGATAAATTGACTGATTAATATGCAGTTTGAAATTAATAATTTGACCCTTAAGAAAACCTGATAATGTTGGGGTCCAAATTCAATGCAACGGCCTTTTCACAACTAGCCGAGAAGTAAGAAGCTTATTATTGGATGATTAACACTTTTCTTTTGGGTCATCTTGTAATGCCAGGCATCAAAATCTGCATTAATGAACTCTTGCATGAAAGTGTGCATGATTTTTTGTTGCCTTGAGTTGGCATGCATTGTTATACTACAAATCTCACTATAAATACACTTGCATTTTTACTTGGTCTTGGTGCAGTTATTTGGTGCATATGCTCAATGAAGCTGAAGTGAATGAGTAAACAGTTCAGAGTTCAAATAATCTGCTCCCCAAATATATGTAAGATTTAAAAATCCTAAGCAAAAACAAAGAAATACACATGATCTGTATTTCCCTTTATGTATGCATTTACTGTGTAATGATTAAATAAAAAATACATTCTTTTTCATTTTTGCATTAACAATGAATCTCCTAGCCAGACATCCCCAGACCAATTTTACAAATGTTAATAAGTCTGGAACCTCTCAGTTTATTTTGATTTCCAAGGGGCGATATCAACCCCAACTCTTCTTCCGGTGATTAACAGTTTGTCTGTCTCTTTTTTGTACATGCCACCAAAAATACCTGAATTAAATATCATGCTTTACTATTTAAGTAGCCAAACTTTGCTATTTAACTCCCTGTGTTCATGCTATGAAGGTCTAGTAGCTGGACACATACCAGCATTCCTCATTAACCTTAACCTTCTCATGTGATACATTTCTCCCTCATGCACACACACAAATGTACACATCGCTTGTACATTTCTGGGATAGTAAAAAGGGAATGAGAGCAAAAAGAAAAAGAGAGAGGGAGTAAAAGAAGACTGAGTAGGCTATTATAAAGAAAAGAGTGTAGCCCCTGGAGGAGGCGCGGGCTGAGATGGCATAAATGAGGGAAACGTGGCGGCCATTCCTGTAGACTCATTACAGTAATGGAGACCCATCCGTTCTGCTGGGTTTCATGTTACATGAGAAGATTTGTGCGTTTGGGAGTGTATTATGGTCTTGATTAGGGTCTTGTATCCCCTGTCAGAGTCTGTAATGTCCTGTGGTAGTTGACTTTGTGGCCTTGGTAGGAGAACTGTGATACTTTATGTTGCTGGTAAAGATTGGTCTCTTTGGTGTGGAGGCTGGGGCAGAAACTGCACTGACCATCTTGTTTGCATTGGGGACTGTAAGAGTCAGTCTGTCTTTTCACATTAGAGTCTTCGGTTGATGTTGTGCATTGGGAGATGTCAGCACTTTATACTTGGTAACGTCTCACAAAAAAATAATTATGTAGTACAATATACATTACAGATATAGCAAATAGTGAATAGTGATAACTGCTAATGTTCCATGTGGAAATGAACAGTGAAAATAGAAAAAGATTCACACTTACCAGAGGGGAAATATGAGTCAGAACTGCATTGGGCCATATTGCATGATATTTCTTTAAAACGTGAGGTTTGTGCATAATAGAAGAAGGTCCAGATGCATGTAAAATTGATATGAAGTGTGTATGTAAATAAAAATAAAAAGAGAATACCATTGGCAAAAATGTTGCCTCAGTATGCTCTGCCGGACTCTCAAAAAAAAACAGCAAACAACAAAGAACAACCATATTTTTACTGAATGGCATTTGTGGGGTCCTCCAACAATGACAGTGCAGTGATCCTTACGCATGTCCGTTACACACGGCTGTGGTTATTTATAGCATCCATCATGTAATTTATTCATTAATTAATTACCCATGCACCTGCGAACTATCAACAGCAATTATTCTGTACCTCAATCATCATCATCACACTTTGGAAAGATAATCAGACAATCATTTTGATTTAACGACAACTGAATTCACAAAGTGATTCATAATAAAGAATAAGATAACAACATAGAAAACACCAAAAGCTGCATATATTAAAATAATACAGTTGGATGCACGATAGACTGCCCTCTAAGTTGGTAGGTGTGTAGGCATTAAAAAAAACATGCTCACTCAGTGAGGTTGACTAAATAATGTACAAAATTGTTGCATATTCCTTTTTACTGTACACTTTACCATATCACACTCAGCTTGCTTTAGAAAGTCATGTGTACACATTGTCTCACTCTGAAGTATGTATGAGCTGCACAGTGTGGGAGAGTGAATATTGTCAGTACACATAAGAGCCAGAAGCTACCTGTGAACGTTTCAAAAAAGGAGCATGATCTTCAGAAGACAACTTAATTTCCCATGGAAGTTATGGACCTTTTTATTTCTATATTTATAAGTAACATATTATATCCTGTCTATGAAAATGTACATTCAGGCTCTAAGGTGATTGCATTGACCCCACACCTCCTCCTTCTAGTCCTCCAGGCTTGCCGTACCATTTCCATACTGTGTTCACATTCCTTAGAGTGTGGCATCATCATCAATAGTCATTTGGGAGAGGGCTGCTTTCCACACCACCGGATGCAATGAAGATTCATAGCAACCATCTCAATAGGTTTAGGGGAGATGTACAGAATAAGGGAGAGATGGAAATTGTGCACACACACCACTGGCTATTGGGTTACTACTGTTTGGCCTTGCATGTCCAGTGAGGTGGATGGGAAAGGCAATGGATGACAAATGCTCAGAACTGTAAATGAGTAGTAATCTTTGGAAGACACGGTGGAAGGAGAGAATTTCAACGCAACGCTGTGCATTACAATATTTCCTGTGAACATCGATGTGAGCTTTACTGTGTACAATAGAGATTCGACAGATGCAGAAAAGAAAGTTTTGTGATTCAAACCTCTACTTGACCTGCAGCATATGGAGAATACCGATCAGGGTGGCAAATGTAGCATGTGTTTAGATATGCTTGGGTTTGTGTATTTACATATACACATGCATTTACAGTGCGGTTTGAAAAAGCTAGGAACATGTAATGATTGCATCTATATAGCTTAATATTAAAATATATGGAGAGAACATGAGGTTAATTGACCTTTTACTATGCCCCGCTGCTCATGGTTAATGTTGGAAAGCCTGTCAAGCTGTCCAATCTAGCACTGCATGTGTACAGTTTGCAATAATTAAGGTGGCAAATTTACTATTTCATACCATAGCACTTTAAAAAAGGAAGTAGACAGAATAAGCAGGCTTCTTAATTTTAGTCAGCAACAGTTGACTGTTAGTATGAATGTTAGTAGCTGTAGCTTTCATTAGCTAACTAAGTTGAGTCTGAGTTGGTTGAAAACTGAGTTTTTAAAGTTTCTGGCTGACTCCTATTAAAGTAAGTGGCTACAAATGTGATATGATGCTAATTCAGTGTCATGTAATGATGCAAAAAAGACTGAAGTTAAACTTAACAGGTCCCAGGCAAGAATTCAGCATCCTTACAAGTTATTGAACATGTACAGGGCATGGAAATAAAGAGGAAGGGTAGCTAGTTAGTCCTAGTATTATGGTATAATATGTTATGTCAAAATGTAATATCAGACTGCAATTTTTTTTAACATGATGCCATTTAGATGTTTACTAGATAACTAAGTTCACCTGGAGTATGCTTAATTGTAAATATTACTAATGTTGTAATGTACTAATGTTTTACTTTTACATGAGAAAATACATTTGAGGACAAGGAGAGACTACTGAGTTTGGCAAACATTATTGTGTTTCCCAAATCCAATACAGAGCAGGATGGGACTACTAATGACTAATGATGGTTAGTAGCATCTGGGTGTGGTGTAACACTGGCTGCCATGCAGTGGATGTCTCGAGGCTTTTTCTAACAGCACCTGTAACCCCACATAATAATGTAGTCAGTTTATCAATTCCTTATACTTTTGCTCTTGTATTTGGTTGTACTTGGTTTTGGTGATACAAAAGGCCCAAACTCTCTATCAAAAATAATATTCCTTTATTTGATAAATAGTCAAGTTGCTACATCAACAGTCAAACACTGTTTGGGGAAGAGTTAAGGGAACATCAGTTGCACAATAACAATTTGACATATACCATGATATCTGTACTTGCTTGTTTAGACAATAAATTGAACCTTACAATCCAATAGGTCATCCCTGACCCAAACTCTTTATTTCATACCTGTCACGTTGATTGATAAAATGTATAATCCCTGGTGGCAACTGAATTTCAAAGGTGACAATTCCCAATTTATCTTACCCACAAGTTTAACATTAATATTTCAGACTGGACCATGCTCATTGCAAATATATATACATATACTGTATGTTCATGGACAGATTTGTGTTAGGGCACGTGTGTGTGTGTGTGTGAGAGAGAGAGTGATAGACAGACCAACTGATACACACATCTATACACAGACAAATGAAGAGAGAGTAGGTGAGTTCTATTAGTGTACGCGCATGAGTGTTTGCGGAATGAATTATGCCCAGCTTTCAACACGTTTTACTGCGTGTGTTGGGTAAGTGCACTGGACTGTCAGAGTGCTTTATCATTCAGTATTTTCTGTAAATGCAAATATGCAGCCTGAAACTTTACCATTTTCACTCCATGTCATCTTTTGAGGATACTTCATTAGGGCCAGAGGGGACTGGAGAGAAGATGGAGAGATGTAGACCTCTAAAGAAAATAAAACTATTTTTTTTACTATGAATACATTGTGTAAATCCACAGTGTACTGCAGCATACTACTGGTAAGTAAAGGATTTATATATACCGGTTTTAAGCAAAAATGGTTACATGCTGTGGTTTCCATACTATAGGTGGACATGCAGAAGGATGTATATGTACATTGCAGGCTTCCTGATGCCTTCTGCCTCCAGAGAGCAAAATGGAATAGAAGAGAAAAGCGAATAATAAAATGCTAAAGAGGTAATGTACTTGGGTAATGACCTTTCTCTGCTGCTGATGATTAAGGATGAGACATTGTGATGGGTTCTGATAAAGGAAATGTGAGCCTGATTCTATGACTATGCATATAGAAGGAGAAGGATGCAATCTCAACCATCAATGGGTTTTCAGAGCAGAGGACACTTGCTAGATATCTCTTTCACATTCTCAGCCTACAGCACTAATTTATGGTTCTTTTTTCAAAGGCTGGCATCACATGCAGATGCAGAGATCACTCCCTCTGCTCTTTTCCTGAGACCCCCTGTAACAAGCTGGCTCCAGCCCTCTAATAAATCTATTA
Organism: Nannoperca obscura; assembly: GCA_036024295.1. Lineage (NCBI taxonomy): Eukaryota > Metazoa > Chordata > Actinopteri > Centrarchiformes > Percichthyidae > Nannoperca > Nannoperca obscura. The sequence continues at coordinate 2,715 of JAVQJL010101629.1, read as the reverse complement.
GTGAGCTGAACACTGTATAATGACTTCAATTGGTGCTTTGGCTGTATGAGGTGTTGCATATCAAAGTGTTAGTTGCTGAAATAGACCGACTGCTGACTTCAACAGCAAGGAGGTGGATCAGTGGAAATTGAAGGCCTGTACAATGTCATCTTCTCACTACAGAAGATGATCATGAGAAACTATGCAATCATGTCTTTCATCTGCCTGATCAAAATGGTGAGGTTTTATGGGCAGCTGTGTTAATAGACATTGAACATTACAGTTACATCCCTAATAGAATTTAAAGAGCAAAGGCAGTTAGAGAATCTAATCAAGGGTGGCCTTCTGAAATGCATGGATGTTATTACAGAGGATAGAGCAACATGTGTATTTCAGTTTGGAGGTGCATGTGGTGTTGTAACATTTTCATCTGGAGCCACACAGTATTCTGGTCATCTGTTCAGTGTTGATACCATTCTCCGCTCCACAGGGAGACTGGCAGGCTTCACCTTTGACCGGTCTGATTTGATTTTGTCAAATGTGTTCCCTCGCCCCGCTGAGACCAGGCCAGCTGCTCATCTCTCCCCTGTTCCTGTTCATCATGTTTGACTCAGTGAATAAGAGAAGAAGAATGCGAGAGACCAGAGTAAGAATAAAGGGGAGAGGGGGTGGGTGGGTGAGCGGACCGAATCGAGTCTATCACAGTGGCCTGTCTGAGAGAGATGGTTTTATCATCCCTGGCATCTCAGTGTGTGACTGCAAATCTGGTGTAACTTTCTCAGTCTCTCCCGTCCCCTCCCACTTATTCTCTATCACTTTGTTTTCTCTTTTCCTCTGCTGGTGACTGTTCTGCCAAATCCCTGGGCAGTTTGGCTGGAATATCAATGAATCAGTCTCTATTAAGCTCTCATATATATGAAGCTGTAAGTGATGCGAAACCACAGCACTTGGTGAGACTGATGTGGGTGAGCAGCAATGCCTCTGGTGAGGCACTAGCCTCTCTGGTGGAGATCAGCATGAGCTCCTCTGGAGAGTTGGAGCTCAGACTTCATTTATTACTACGCAATAATTAAGAACAGCACATTCTCAGCATGGTTCAGAGTTTTATTCACAGGGAGGATAGCCAAAGGAAAATGGATGTTATAAAGAGAAAATTGTGATCTCTCCAGGTGGGCGACAAAGAAAGGAATGGAGAGAAGGAGAGAAAGAAAGACAGAGGGCATGGCGGTGGTTTGGAGGCAGGCAGGAGTCAGTGAAGTCCAGCAACACAGCCTGTGGGACTGGAACACCTCTGTGCAGCATCACATCCCATTTCACACAGAATTCTTCACCCTAAATAATTTAAACCTCTTGAGGCTGCCATATATAAAGCACATTGCACAGCTTAACCTGAAGACATTCTAAACTACGAGTGTTCAGGCTGCTGGGGTAAAAAAAAACATATACGGTTTTAAGAAGTTATAATATTTTGAGGAAAAAGTAATACAATTATTAAAACAAATGTAATTTGATTAAAGACACCATATTATGAGTAATTTACATGACATAGAAATACCATTCAAATGTAAACATTAGAAAAAAATTATTTATATTTCAAGAACAATCTATACTTCTTCTGAGAGTTGTGTGTTTATATACACTAATAGTTCAGAGCAGCCTTTTAGCTGACATGGATCTGCATGTGGAAATTTCAAGTTATACTTTGGTAAGCTTTGGTTTCCCCTCAGCACATCATTATTGTAGATTTGGACATTGAAATGATTAGACTTGATCTCCAGCAGTATTTTACATCCACCACTGACCATTCATTTAAATGATCAGATTATGATTGTTAAATTGATATCTGTTTTGAACTGGTATGAGGTCATTTGCCAATCTATCCATTACAATAAATTGAACCAGTTCCATAAATCCTAAGTGGCATAACATGATGTACTCCAGACAGCTGTGCCAAAGGGTGCAGGGATCAAGTTAATGGCCTCAGAAAAGGATTCAAGCCCAATGATTAAAAATGTAAAATGATTTTGGTTTTTATATTCTGGAAATACAATAATATTTTACTCAAAATATTATTACTTTAATCTCATAATATATTGTCTTTTTTGTAAAATTACTATTTTATTCTGATTACATTATGATTTCTTTTCATGTAGGCCTATAGGAAGATTTTTTCATCATTATTTACATATGGCTATAAGTGTCATTATTTGCTTAATATACAGTGTATTTCTGCACTGGCAGAACTGTCGGTGTCAGCAACTTGGATACATGCCTACTTTACTCAAATGTTTAGTTTTCCATTGGAGATGCCTGGGAACACTGCTTCGCTTCAACAAGGTAAGATAAGTATGCTGCTTGTGCTATGCTGTTTGTCATGGCTTGGTATAGTTGGTGTTTGTGTACTTGGCAATAAAAGCTAATGTTCTGAAAATGGCATCTGGTGTCTAGCTCCTGCTTATCAGTGGTGGTAGTGCATTTACTCTACTGTAACTACTAATGTACTTAAATACAAATACATAGTTATTGTACTTTACTCAAGTGTTTCCTTTTTATGCAACTTCACACTTCCACTGTACTGCACATATTGTAGTACATTTTGCTGATATGACTTGAAGCCTTCTTTTACACTACCGTTCAAAAGTTTGGGGTCACATTGAAATGTCCTTATTTTTGAAGGAAAAGCACTGTACTTTTCAATGAAGATGACTTTAAACTAGTCTTAACTTTAAAGAAATA
>JAVQJL010101628.1:0-16545 GCA_036024295.1 Nannoperca obscura | reverse complement strand
TCCACATAGTGAGACATCTCTATCTATCTATCTATCTATCTATCTATCTATCTATCTATCTATCTATCTATCTATCTATCTATCTATCTATCTATCTATCTATCTATCTATCTATATATCTATCTATCTAGTACTGAAATACATGAACCCATCTAGACTGCATGGTTTCATGGCTGCACAATAAAACCAAAACAAAAGAAATATACTTTTTGTGCATCATTTTATACAAATGTCTTTTGATAACCTAATGAATGCTTACATTTGTTTTATAACACATAGCCTAACATGTCTGCTGTCTCAAACAAAGAAAAGTGATTGCTCGTGGCACGAGTTTGAACTGGGTTCGTAAAGTTACAGTGTACCTACTTTTCACCAGGTTCTTAACATACACGCCAGTTCCATCTTCTTTTTAAAACGTCCAGGAAAGACTTGTGGAGGTGTCCTCTGTCTGCTGCCGCTGTGTTTACGGCCGGAGTCGGTTACTAACACAAGAGGGCGTGTTGGTGTGTGTGTCAGAGCTGCTCCTGGCCTGTCACTGCTCTTATTTAGGGCTCGCACAATCTGAAAACCCCGCATGTCCACGTTGTAGTGATATTTTTCGTTAGGTTTAAGTGTTACACGTCCCTCTGGGCTTTTAGATAAGTACCCCATACGGTGCTGGTTAGCTTTTCCACGTACTCTCTCAAAAACACGCACTGTTACTGAGCTCTGAACACGGCTGTTTTCTGAGTTTCTGAAAAGTTACCACTGTGACGATACAAGTGTATATATATATATATATATATAACTTGTGTATGTATGTATGTATGTATCGACACTAAACTGTTGATACAGGCAATCTGTGCTTTCTAAATATAAGCGTTATATTGTGGCGGAATATTCTTTTGACATCATGTCTCAAAGGTTTAAGAGTCGAATGCTTCTCCTGTATGACCACGTCCACGCGTGTATGTCCGGGGATCTTTCTCTATGGCCTACTGTATGTTCAGTTAAGATTAAAAATTAAAAAAGAAAAGAGATAAACACACACTTCAACGACCATGTGCCGACCATGTACAACAGCCCACTCAGCACCGACAGCACACTTAAAAAGAGAGAAAGAATTAACAGAACAGAAAAGAGCAAAGCAAAGCTGGAAAGCAAATGATATGCAGCAATAAGTGTGCCAGTGTGTGTTTGTGTGTGTGTGTGGTTCGTGCTGGTCAGGGTCCGCAGAGCCAATCAGCTGCTCATGCAGATGACGTGCTGCTGTCCTACGTCAGCCCCGCCGCTTGTCAGGATCAGAGCTCCACACACACCGGCAACAAACACATACACACACTCCCTCTCCGAGCCGGACAGCACAGCCCCTGGCTCGGCAGCCCGGCAGCGGAGGATACATCCAGGCTTCCAGGCGCCGCAGCCCGCTGTGACAGTGGACCTAACATCGCCTTACTTTGTGGACATGGGAGACATGGGGGATCCGCCGAAAAGTAAGAAACTTGTTCGGTGATGGGATACGATTCTGGAACTAAATTCACCCCAACTTGAGAGTTGAATTAGTTGTGTTGTGGTGCCTGCAGACGGAACACATTGTCTTGGCCTAATAAAGTCATTGGTAACATAAAATACTGCATTTTGTGTCAGTGAAGGTTTGAGTCAGCGGAGGTTACACTTCTTTATTCAGGCTATTATAAAAACAATAGTCTACTACTACTACTACTACTATTTATAATAATAATAATAACAATAATAATAATAATAATAATAACAATAATAATAATAGTAATAGGTATAATCGTGATGATGATGCTTGTTGTTATTAGTATTTGACCATTTGCTCCAGTATGAGATGAGTCTACTCGAGTCAGCGGACAGTAGTGAACAGTGTGTGTGATGTGTCCTGCTCATGCTGGTCTTCCAGAGAAGCGGCTGGTGTCTCTGTGCGTGGGCTGCGGTAACCAGATCCACGACCAGTACATCCTGCGGGTCTCCCCGGACCTGGAGTGGCACGCCGCCTGTCTCAAATGTGCCGAGTGCAGCCAGTACCTGGACGAGTCTTGCACGTGCTTCGTCAGGGACGGGAAGACTTACTGTAAACGGGACTACATCAGGTAGGACGGCCGGGACGGGACGGGACGACCCCCTTCAGATACACTACAGGAGCTGGAGCTATACGGCGATTGGAATAATAATTATTTTAAATATTTTACTAAATGAGATTGAGAACATTCGGCTAAATTTAAATCACATGGAGCCCTGTTTTCACTGGATTAAATGGTAGTATTGTAATATATATATATATATAATAAAAAAATACAATTATTTGATTATATACAAATATTAATATAATATTAAATATTATAAGAATAATTATATTTACTGCTAGACCAACCTCTTGTAGACAGTGCATCCTTAAGAAATATCATTTATTCATTGTCTTATGTTTACATGAAATGCATTAAAACCATGTAACAAAGCAGATCGGGCCTACAGACAGCTACTCATTTATTAATCAATAATTCCGATCAGACGCCCTGCTTTGTGACAGTGGACCTGTAAAAAATCTGAAAACCAACCTGACTTGAGCTATTTTTATGAGTGAGGACTTTAAAGTTCTCACTTATTTGTTGTTATTATAACACGTGCAACAATAATTCGATTACAACAAAGCGGGCCTTCGGTTGTTATCAATGACAAAATGACCATTCAAGCTGCACTAAAATTATTCACCTTGTAGATCATCATCAAGAAAACAGAAAGTCCACTAGAATGATATTATCTCGAGGTATATCATGAACTGATGTGCTACTACTACCAATAATAATAATATTATTATTATTAATAATAATACTATAAATAACAACAGCAATAATAATAATAATAAGTATTATAATAATACTATAAATAACAACAACATAATAATAATAATAATAATATACGTAACACTAATAATAAATATAGAATAATAATTCTTAGTAATAATCCATGGACATATTGTATTTTATATTATATTATATTTCATAATTACATTTGTGTTAGTGACTGTGCTGATCCGACTGTGTGTGTGTGTGTGTGTGTGTGTGTGTGTGCGCGCGCGCGCCCCGCAGGTTATACGGGATTAAATGCGCTAAATGCAACATCGGCTTCAGCAAGAACGACTTCGTGATGAGGGCCCGCTCCAAGGTCTACCACATCGAGTGTTTCCGCTGCGTGGCCTGCAGCCGGCAGCTCATACCGGGGGACGAGTTCGCTCTGCGGGAGGACGGGCTTTTCTGCCGGGCCGACCACGACGTGGTGGAACGGGCCAGTCTGGGCCCTGGAGACCCGCTCAGCCCGCTGCACCCCGCCAGACCGCTGCAGATGGCAGGTAAAGTCCCGGGGGTTGGGAGACCGGCCATGAGGACTGTTTCTGCTGGCAAGCATGTGTGATGTGACTGTGACTTTTTCTTTTTCCGTAATTGGATTGTGGTCAGGTGCTCCTGAAAAAGAAACGGAAGGTCTGAGTTTTCTTGTGTTCCACGGACTCTATGTGACGTCAGAGTGATTTACTGGCCACGTTTGATCTGTTTTAATGAAGGCTAAATGTCACACAGTCACTGGGAAACGGTTCATACTGCTCTCATTACTGACTCGTTGGGGGTTTCTGTTGGACTGGTTCTGGTTTCTGCTGCAGCGTCCTTTACATGTTCTTCTCTGCATACCACCGTCCAGTCAGGCCGGGCTCGGAGATTAGATAGTGTCAGAAATACACCGGGTTATCACTGCTGGAGGAGGAGGCCTGCGACACATGCTGGGATCTACACATGTTGCAGTATCAGCAGCTTCCCCGGTCTTTTTTATGGATATTCACCTTGGATCAAATGAGTCAATCAGAGCTGCGCTGTTCTCCTATGTAAACTTAATGTGCAGAGAAGCTCTTCTCAAACCATAACATGTGGTAGTATTTAAAGATAATGTACCACAGTGCACTTTAATACAGAATGGACATGTTGCTGTTGTCTACAACTTCCGTGTTGAAGTCTTGATAAGTCTGAAATGAAAACGAGTTGTTCGTTATGTGTTGCTGCAGAAGTCTTGTCTGTGCACATAATTGCTTTATGTTAGTCTGGGTTTGTAAAGCCACTCTGCAGACAGATACATTGATTTTGCCTCCCCTGGAATGTTTCCCGTCCTTTCTTAACAGCAGAACCAATCTCGGCCCGGCAGCCCGCGCTGCGGCCTCACGTCCACAAACAGCCGGAGAAGACCACCCGGGTCCGGACGGTGCTAAACGAGAAGCAGCTTCACACGCTGCGGACTTGCTACAACGCCAACCCGAGGCCCGACGCCCTAATGAAGGAGCAGCTGGTGGAGATGACCGGCCTCAGCCCGCGGGTGATCCGGGTCTGGTTCCAGAACAAGCGGTGCAAGGACAAGAAGAGGAGCCTGCTGATGAAGCAGCTGCAGCAGCAGCAGCCCAATGACAAGACGGTAAGCGTTCATTCTGACACGACGCTGCAACACGCACGGATACACCACGTGACGTATATATTGTACTATTTGACCAGATGCAACTCTGTCAGCTCTCACTTTCTTAATGAAGTCAGTTTCAGATGTAGTCAGTCTGTATTCAGTCTGCATGACCAGTGAGCCGGCAGAGCAGAGTGACTTTTCTTCATGTAGCCCCATCACACGCTGTCTCGGAGTGAAGACCAGGGCGGTGTAAGGGGCCCGGGTTGATGTTGGATGTGTGCACACAGTGATGGATGATAAAGCGCTGAGCTGTGCAGATCCAAGTTTCCACGCACACACAAACACGTCCAGTGCTTTCTTTGTTTATTTACGTGTTTGCTTTTTTATTAATTGCTCTGCTGATTGACTGGTGGATTCATTGCGGATGCCCCCCCTTCCTTCCTCACCCCACCCCCCACCCCCAGCCACCCACACCCATCATCTGTAATCACCCACAGTGTAATGATGTGTATACTGGGCGTCCTCTTGCAGAACATCCAGGGGATGACGGGAACCCCGATGGTGGCAGCCAGTCCGGAGCGGCACGACGGCGGCATCCAGGCCAACCCGGTAGAGGTGCAGAGCTACCAGCCTCCCTGGAAGGTCCTCAGCGACTTCGCCCTGCAGAGCGACATCGACCAGCCGGCCTTCCAACAACTGGTTCGTCAACGTTTTTGTTCAGTATAAGTCATTAAGGCACCCGTGCGTTAAATATAAATGTATTTATTTAGTTGCAATATTAGATATTTCATTTCTATTCTGAACAGTTGGTTCCAGCGGTTCCTCGTGCAGAATCTAATCTAATCTACTTGTTTCTGTATGGAAATGTAGCCTATTTTAAATAGGTTTGGCCATACAGATCTGTGCTATTTGTGAAAGGATGTGAACGTCTGTATTTAAACAAAATTAATTTAGCTGGCCCCTTAACAATGGAGCTTTTCTTCTATGTCTGTAGAATCTTTGTTGTTGAAATTCCCATTAAGATGTGCCTCATCACGTTTAGTAAAAGACATGTTGGTGCAGAGGTTTTCTTCGTTTTCCGACATGATTTATTAAAAACATGTAGTTGTATTTTTCTTTATGAACAGTGCTCATGTTAATGGAGCTGGTTGTTCAGCACTAGACCAGACGACTGATGTCAATCACCTCAACTGGTTGATAGTTTTCTGTTAAATGCATATTCTGAAGTAGACGGAGGCCTGTTTGACTTGGCCAGACGCAGGACCAATTTTGGCATCCTTTTCTTGTTATTCTTTTCCTTTGGGGTGACGCATCACAGACAGCTGGACACAATCTCCTAAAACCTCCTAAAATGAGCTTCAGGATAGAAGCGCTGAGGCTGCAGGTGGACACAAAACAACGTCCTGCTCCTTCGCCACATAAGTGGATTATTAGCATTTATGACAAGACCTGGAATGTGACACGCAATTCATCTGTTCTTTGGTTGCGGGAAAGCTGAGCTGTGTTTAGACAAGTGAAATTGAGTAAACATTGGGGAACTATCATTTAGTGGAAGACCAGGGTTCGGATCTCCGCTATGGATAAATAAAGAACGGCCTTAATTAAGACATACACCCTGGAGCGCGTGCTGACTTCATGAATTGGGCCTATGGTTTTTATTTAGTTTATTTCATTTATACACACACGCGTTTAGAGGTCTGAAGGTGTGTTTTTCCATTGGGCCTCTTTCTTTATACAATTAGCACACAGAGACGTTGATCTTCAAAAGCAGATCATCCATCAGAGCGAACATCAGGTCTGCTTTTCTCCTTGTAAGTTCGACTGTTCTGTTGCAGTGCAGTACTCTACAAATCACTGTCAATCAAACTCTGACACTGTGGTGGATTACACAAACAATTCACTTTCAAGTAGATTTTTGTAAATGTACCCAGTGAAATGATTGGCTGCAATAGCCGACAGTGATGTAGAACACGGCTTTATAGTATGTGCCTCCATGCTACGTGGTGAGAGACTGCACTCCGACACATGTTTCTGACCGCTGCTTGATGTGCCCGCAGGTCAGTTTCTCAGAAGGAGGACCGGGTTCGAACTCGACGGGCAGCGAGGTAGCGTCCATGTCGTCTCAGCTTCCAGACACGCCGAACAGCATGGTATCCAGCCCCATCGAGGCCTGAGCAGACGCCGCATGGACGGACTGAACTGAACACACAGCCCCTGTTCATCCCATCCCTCCCGACTGCACCAAACAACCCCCCTGGTTGTATTTTGACACTGTGAAGACAATCATGGGATTTTACCACAGCCACCCATTCTAATGTCCATCCAGAAGAGACAGAAGGATGCGTCGTCGTGGCCGGTGCTGCACGTTCACACGCCTGGTTACAGTTGCCAAAACGAGAAGACATGAACCGGACTCCATCGATAAATGGGACCTCTGAGTAGGAGAGACATCGAAACCCTATAGCCTATTGCGAAATGCTGTGCGCTACTTTGAATAGAAAACAATGACTGGTGATTTTTTTTAATTCGATACACGCACCTCATCATATAATAGAGCATTTGGAGGGGGACAGCACTGTTTTTCTTCATTTAATTACACCTTTTCCTTCATGACCCAAGTACTAAAGCATTTGCAACAAGGTATACCTCTATTTTGCCACAAGCTTCGTGGGACATTTGTGTGAGTTAGTGTCCGTCCGACAATTTTTTTTTCTTTCCCAAAGATGTGTATAATTAATAATAAGTTAAAAATACCGTTAGCTCTGGAAGAAAATGTTTCGTTTGTTCCCGTGCAACAAAAATTATTTATTATTTATTGTCGACAAATTTGCCACCTTTTGTGTAACTTTCTTAACTGAAGTAAAACCAAACAAAAAAAGATTGGAGTTTGGTCTGTGGATTTTCTATCACAATTCAATGTCTCCTGTTTTTTTAAAAATCATTTACAAAATAGGACAATTGGGAGAGTTTGACTTTCTTTGGTGTTTTTTCTCTGTGTACATATTTACACATGAGGAGGACATCAGATGTCCTCTGGTTAATTGGGTGTCATGTTGGTGCAGATGATCTCTCAGTTTACCTATAGGCTGGCTACCTGCTTTGAACAAACTCCACTGCAAACATCTCGACTGTAACGAACCTTTGGACTCCTAATCTTATTTTGTTCAAAAATAATAATTTAATGAAATTATTTGAATTGTTATCCTTATCCTGATTCTCGTGCTGTCATCAGTTTTCATCACTTACAAGACAAAGACAAGTACAACAAATGTTTTAAGAAAATCTGAATCTAAATGACTTCAGATAGTTATTCCTGGCCCTGTGTCTTTTTGCCACCAAGCAGGCGATTCTGAGATACATATATAAATATTAGACACAAATGGAGGCAGGATTGAAGTGCCTCTTCTCTATCATACAAGGATAATATATGTTTGCTGGGATTTAGATTTTTCATATCAATGCTTTATTAGAAGTTGTTGCTTTTATTCTTCAGCTATGAAAAAAACAAGAGGAGATTATTTGTCACAATTTGACGATGCTTATTTGGGATCCACCACTGATGCTCTGTGTCATTTAAACCAGTATTTTAAAAAAAAGTGCCACCACAATTTCTTTTTTACTTTATGTTTTTTGAAAGCTGATTATTGTGTGATTACCTGTATGAGCTGCGTCAACAGCATGAACAGGGAGTTCTTTATTGCTCTAAAATACACACCAATATGTGTGTGGCTGTGTGTCCTGAACATTATAAATCTATTATTTGGTGAGTTACTTAATCTTTGTCTTGGGCCCAGTCTCATGAGAGATCCATGTCCTTCAGCTCAGTTCTTCAATTTTCTTGACTTAGTAATTATTTGATTATATTTTCATAAAATCTGTCAAATTGTATGAGGGGTTTCTTAAAATGCAAAACACATTAAAGACCAAATTACACTTGTGAATACTTCCAGCTAACATATTCTCAATAGTAACTATTGAGAAACAGCTTATTTGCCATAAATACAATATTCAAGACAAATTGCTTAAAGATGTCAAAGCTGATTAAGATCCAAACACCCAATTAATCAACTAAGACGGGGCACTGAACACACCATAAATGGTTACATTTATATAGTGCTTTTATCCAAATCACTTAATAAGGTTTTTACCACTCATTCACACATGCACACACTCACACACTGATGGCACCATTCAGTGGCTTGCCCACTTCAACATGTGGACAGGAGGAGATGGGGATCGAGCCACCACCTGCTCTGCCACACCTCCGTACCATGAATTGTTTCAAGAATGTCTCATCCTCCAGGAATTGAACTTACTAATTTAAATAGTAAATGTCTATTTGAAATCTTTTTAAAAAGCAACAGCTGTTCTGGTCATGATATCGTAACTGAAGCTGATACAATGGAATAGAAAAGCCATTGCATGGCAGAAAAAAAGGCTGCTAAAATACAATTAAAGACAACTCTTACATTTTAATTTCTTTATATTTACAGTAAAACTAGTGAATGAAGGAAAACTGACATGTTGCTTACAATGCTGCTGCTTCTATATGAGACTTTAAGAGAGGGTTGCTGAGTGAGGTCATACAAGCATCACTGGAAGGACAGCGGGGGACAAGCTAACAGATAGGAAAGCATATTGTACAAAGTCAAACACGAGGAAACAAAGGTCATTTTCTGCAGTGGATTCAGTGATACTGCAAGACAAACTGAGTCTGTTTGAGTCTGGCTTGAAACCAACTGTGCTTCTCCACTTCTGGGACAGTGATCCATCCTCTTTCATTTTCACATTGTCATTGGGATCACCTGCTTATATCAAGTCCAGTTGTGACTGAATCAGAGTTGGCAAATTTACCCCGGGTCTGCCTGCGTCCAGAGTAGTCAATAAAATAGAAGGAGAAGATCTTTTCAACACAATACTAGTGCTCGCGTTGGACTAAAAAAGGTGCCGGTGCTCTGAACCAGCCGCAACACAATGTGTGGATTTTATTCCAGATAACATGACCAATGTACATTGAATGTGAAACAATCAGAAAGAATATAGTACTATGATGCAGCTCATTCATTTCAGAATAATGAAACCTTCATAGCTGGAGCTTTAATGTACAATGTATAGATAACTATACTTCTATAATACTAGGTTTTATGTAGTTGTCCAGTGTGCCATTAACTAAAATCAAGAGTTAGTTCATGTGATTTTAAATATGATGAGAAAACCATGACCGTGTTTGTGGAAGATTTGTGAAGAACAGTGAAGGCAAATGAAATGTCATGTTGAAATCTTGATGTTTTCATCATTTTGATGGAGTTTTCTTCTGAGTCAGACTCTTCAGTCTTTTTTATGTTAGCTCATTTCAACGAGGTAATTTTTACCACTGTTTTCATTTTGGCTTGGTTAAGTTTCTACTCAGAGACAGTTTACTGGGATGGTGATGCATTAAGAAGTGTGGAAACTCATGAAGTGGCAGTACGGGGGAGTACCTGCCAGTGTATCTCCGTAAGACCTCTTTTTTTCTGATTTAAACACTAGATCACCAAATCTGGGGCAACTATGCAATGAATCAGAATCATTGCATCACATCATCAATTCATTCACAAATGACAAAACTAAGCATATAATACATTTGTACAATCAATCTGCAAGACAACTTGAGAGCCTGCTGGAAAGGACAGACAGGAAAGCTTAGAACACGTTGAGAGTGAGCGAGGAAAGAGGGCTTTATCTTCGTACAAGTGTATTGCCTCTGGCATATTCGATACATTGAGAAAAATGCCACACATTGCGCCTGTCCGTCTGGTATTTCACCATCCGGAGAGGTGCAGTGGGGGGAGTGTCATTAGCAATCCAGCAATGCACTGTAATTTTGGTGTCAAGAGTCACTGTATTTTGCACCTTCTGCTTGCTGCTCAGAGCAGGTCAACAGCCAACTACACAGTGCATCCATGCAGTCACATAGAACCCTTTTTATGTATGCCTTTCTTATCTGTTTCACTTTCACTCTCCACTTTACAATCAGCAAAAACATCTACATGCACAGCAATCATTTGCAAAAGCAAAGATAAATATCTTATTCTCAGTCACAACAGCTTCCATCCTGTGGGGCTTGTCTTCCACTTTATTGACTCCCCATATAGCCATTTAAACGTTGGCTGTAGGGTTATAGGTTTGGCTTAGGTTTAGACTTGGTTAGGGTTTGGGAAATACCATGGTTTTGGTTAGCTTTGGGAACCTTCATCGCCATGATTAATAGAAAAACTACTTGATTAACACAAAAAAATGACTATGTTAATGGTTAAAAGAAACTGTGGGCAGGAACATCAGTCTCATGTGTCAGAGTTGCATGGTTTGTCTACCACAACCCTCCTCCTCCTCCTCCCTATGAAGTTTTGACTACATATCAACTTTATGCTACTTCCACTTTTGATCCTGACAGACATGACCATGAAAATACCAAAAGTGCTCCACCAGGCCCTCTATGCACTGACCGATTGTATTCACTTTCACTCACACTCACACTCAGATAGAACAGAGTAAAGAGAATTGCATTTATTTTAAAGTGTCATTCTGTTAGACTCTGCTCTCCTTAATTAATAGTCCATCTGTTGTCTACAGACACAAAGAACCCAGAAATGATCGACCTATTAGCCATGTTCAGACTGCCTCAAAGAACCAAGCCTTCTCATTCATTTCAGAGCACAGTGTTGACACAGAGGACTCTAGATAAAAAAAACAAATAACAGAGTAGTCTAGTAAAAATGTTGATCCTGGCTTAATATTTGTTGTAATGCAATGCAACATCAGGGCAGTGCACTGTGTTGGCCAATCAAATCTACGCACATGCAGCCAACGGGTAGAAAATACATTGGTACATAGCCATGGTAAATCAGCATTTGGAAATAACAACTTTTTGTTGTGTTATTTTATAGAAGGCTAAAGCTACAGTAGCTAGCATGGCACATGGAATTTCATGCAGTGACAAATGGCAGCCAGTGGCAGTCGTAACCCTGAGTAAAGACACCAAAACCTTTGTTCTTTAAAGTGTGGAGAAATTACCTGTTTCCATTTTTCCAAAGGGCAGCATTGATAAAGGACACAGAGCCCTCCTCACTCTCAACACTGAGAGCGTGTATGAAGTTTAGTCTTTATAATATGTCAGACGTAAGTCATGCCAGATGTCTAGAGCAAAAACTCATATTACAGTAGATCCATGCAGTGTACACAGACTGATTTGTGAAGATCCAACCATGTGCAAATCTGATCTTACCTTATTTTGTCATCATGTCACATTTTTTTATTACCACTTATGAGTGAGATGCCATGTGACTGCTATCAATTCTACTTTGCATAGTTGTCTGTATGACACTGGCTTTCTCCAGCAAATGAGGGAGAGTAGACAGCCAATAATTTCAATTAATTTTTCAAATAAATCTGCTCTTTAATTGCCCCACACAACAGATTGACACCGTAATGTAATAACTGCTTTAATATAAATCATTTAGTAATTGATAAATAAAAATAATTAATAAAAATTGTCTAATTAGTAATTTAACTCTAATATTAGTTTTAAGAGCAGCCATAATTAATGAATAGAAAGTAATGGCTGCCTGTATGGTAGGAAAATACATTGACAAATCTTTAGCACTGAGATGTAAAAGATTATTTAGGAAACAATGTACAATCAAGTTGTCAGAGTCAGACGTATGCATGAATTCTGTGAAAGCAGGTTCATCTTTATGAACCAGACGTCATGTTAGCTGAGTTTGTTGAGCCTCCACAGAGTGACTAAGGAAAACACAGAGACAGGCTCTTTGCCTACAGTTGTGCCTCTCCTGTGTTGTATTGATGGGGATCTGGGCAGGGGAAGCTAAGAACCAGGACAAAGAGTCCTGATAACATACCCTACAGGTTTGTCTGGCTCTGGGACTGTATTCAGAGCCGATGGAGAGATGGAACAAAAGCAGCACTGTACCTTGGGCAGGCTGAAGGAAACAATTGTGGGCCTCTGGATGAGACCACATTGAATTGGGATGGGAAATGAGCAAGGGAACTAATCCTCCCAGAAATCTGGCGCCTGACATCTCTAATGTTCTCGCTGGGAAGCACAAGGTGAACCAAGTGGTCTTAAACGTGCGAGGTTCAAACGTTTGGTTTTCTACACAATACCCAGGGGAACTGTTTAGTCAGCCAACTCACATGTTATATTAATATGTAAATACAGACTATAGGACATTTCATATTGGGCATCTGGCAGCATTTCACTTCATGTGAGCACTGAGCAGTGCAGCAGCATCAGTGTAGGCAGAGCCGGTTGCAAAAGTTGTGCTACATATTTGTTTCAGTGAAAGGAGTGTGTCACACGTAAGCATGACTAAATGTATTGTGCCTCACCAGTGGAAGAAGTTACCCTGCTAAGTTTGAAAGTTTTGGGTGAAACAAACAACAAATTGACCACTCTAGGAACCTTGTCAGTACAGGAGCAAAAAATCTCAAAGTCTAAACGTTTGTCCTGATTATGGTGCAACTGCAGCTGCCAAAAGGCATGGACAGATAATGAGGCAGTTGGCGGCTGGGAACAGAGACACAAAAGTCCCCCCAACTGCTCTTGATGGATGTTCCACTTTCTTAGTTTTACATTTTTTGAGCAAATTTAAGCAAGGAGGTTATGTTCTCACTGCAACCTTAGCAACACCTTTAGTGCTATTTGGGAACAAAGGTTACTGAAATAACCCAACAAAAGCATGTGCATTAAAGTGTGGAGTATTTTACCGCTTCTATGTCTAACCCTAACAATACAGTTTGGGGGGGGTCACTAGCATAAAAATAAGAAATGTTTAAACATTTTGCAGCTTGCTAACAACAGCTAGCTCATTCATCATCTCACGTCGCCCCCAGAAAGAAAGCAAATTAGGAATTTTTTCCAAATATTCAGATACTGGGATAAGTGTGCAGCCTAGACGTGGAACTAGAAGACACATCAGGGTGACCAGAATTATTTGCATGGTAGCTTGCAACCATCTATGTGTGTGTGAATGGGTGGCAAAATGCAATGCAGGTACCAAATGTCATGCCAACCCATCCAGTAGATATTTTTTCTGGACCACTGAACACATGAACAGTTGAACAATGAGCGCTGCCATCCAAACAATTATCAGCAACAAATGAGGTTACCACTGTCAGATTTAGTTATAACCGTCTACAATCGTGCTTTAGAATTACATCCATTTTTTGTGTGGCTGAGGGGCAGCTCTGATTGGCTTGTCTAAATAATGTTAACACACCACTTTAAAAAAATGAGTTAGGAGTTTGATGCAACATGCTGTTTTGTTCTCCTGGTTCACCTTTGTTTTACAATTACTGTGCTCATTAGAGTGTTGACCCAAACTATGACAATAGGACAATAAGGATGTTAAATAGTTTGGGTATTTTTTATTTTACTTCTATAAACACAAAAAGAGCATAGATGCATCACATGAAACATTCTTTACAGCAAAGAAAGCCAACCCATGAAAAAACTGCACATTTATTAACATGGTGTGTTTGCAGATTGTGCAGCACTATAAGTGAATACTGTGTAAGCACAACTGTCTGCATTAGACTAAGTCAGATCCATCTGTTCAGAACATAACTCACCATCTCTGCAATGTTTTTAGTGCTTAGGCTGCTAATAATATAGCAATTCAGTCATATTTACCAGCAGAAACCAGAAGCTGTTCATCTGAATGCATCTGTTGGGTATTAGAGAGCCTCCAGTCATCACACTGATAGCATCTCAGAAACCAAGGCAACACAAATCCTATGTTGTCTGCTGAGACACCAGAGCCCCAAAAACCATCTGACTGGGCTTCACGGACTCCTCTGTTTGGATTTAGGATGAGATGCATCTCAAAGAACTAGAATGAGTCCTGCCTAATATAATAGAGTCTCTGGGTATGTCACATTATTAAAAATACGCAAAGATGAGGCAGAAAATTGGAAGATTGGTCTTTTAATGGAAGAAGTCAAATTTAGGCATGCTTGTTTGAGAATGATTTAAGAACTGGTGTTTTTACAGTAGTAGGGACTGTCTGACATGTTAAACCAGGAGGTGAGGGAAATACAGCCACCTTTCCTTGTTTCACTCTAAAAACAAGGCTCTGAGATGTTTTTGGAACAGACTTGTAAACATCTGAACAGATTAAATAATTTATTCCTAGAAAATAGGTTATAATATGATATTCAAGACATTCACATCTGCTATTGTATGATACAAACCAAAATGAACATTGTCTTCTTATAAAAGTAATGTATTACTATAAAGAAAAAAAAACAATAGTCAAAGATACATACATTGAACATTACCATTAGTTAAGAAACGTGTATGGTTAAAGGATAAGTCTAGTGATGTGCTGTCCTGGGGTCTGATTTTAGGAAATGACTGAGCCTTTTTCAAAACGAAACTTTACATTTGCAATCTCTTTTTAAAGATTTACACTACAGAGTCACTGACTAGGTAGGGAAGTCAGACAGGACTGACATGGACTAACAGATTCTTGGTCTTTCCATGAGATTTGTTGACAATAAAACATATGTAGAATAACCCCAGTCTTATTCTTTAATGATATTTAAATGGACAATGGAATATTAAGAAATAAATGTCCAGAAATGTTATACAATGCTTGTTTTTTTTATTTCTTTACTTTCAATAAATTGGTTTGAATAACATTGCAAAGGATATTGTGAGGACATTAGAGCACACACTCACACACACAAACACACACAGTGGTGGCCCTATCTATTCTCACAGAGAAGAAAGACAAAAAGAACTATCACATATACAGGATATCTGTTTGAAAAGCTATGGAAACACCAAATTCTACATTAACTCTGTTGGCTGATGGCCAGAGCAGATAGCTCATATTAAAAATTAAACAGAGATACACCTTAATCATCTTAGGGAAGCAGTGGGCTGGGACTGCCATGCATTAATGCTCTCTGACTCAGAAGACATTTTCATTATTCCATATAGCCATGCAGTTATGGACAGCGACTGCACAGGATCCACTGGATGTTTGAGTTTCTATTTGAATGTGTGTTCCAGAATCTCTCTCTCTCTCTCTCTCTCACTGACACACACACACAAACACACACTATTCAATTCAATTCAATTCACTTTATTGGCATTAATGTAACAATGAAAATATTGCCAAAGCACCTGGAAAATAATGATATTAAAATAACAATAATAATAAAAATAAAGAATAAATAAAATAAAAGGTACAATTCATAAAACAATCAGCAAAATAGCAAAAGAAACTTAACTACACAGTGAGACTGTTATTAATATAACAGCAGAAAATTATTATATTGTGTACTATTCACTGAAATTGTCTGTGTGGTCTTAATTCAGATCCAAATATGATCAGACAGACCTGACATAAGTCAGTGTTACATAGCAGAAGCTGCACTGACAGTTCAGATCAGTTAATGATTTTCTGTCTTCTAATCTCACTGCCTATTTACACAGCACAAAATTAATATACAATGCCAATGCATATTTAATGAACCACTTTTTTTTCAGTGTTGGAGGCACTGCAGGCTTGTTAGAGGGTCATGACTGGAAGGTCAGCACATGAACCACCTGTTCACATCTCCTATAAGCTTCATGTGAACAGCCTCAGGATCTAGCATCACAACCTTCTAACATGACTAACTCCTCATGAGCATTTCCTACAGTACTAGATGTCTGAGACTAAGCCCTAATATCCATTTTGTACAAGGTGTCCATGTCCAGAAACATGAGCAGAGCAGTCTCACCTGTGGGTCACGCCAGACTATTTTCTCTACTCTGCATGCACGTAGTCTATTTTTGCTAATGCACAGTCAGAGTATCTCATGGAAACAAGGACGTGACAGATTGTTTTGTTTTTTTAAAGAAAAAAAAAAGCTGCATTACTGCAAAACTGTATTCTTTGGAATATATGATATAATATTGTTATGTAAAGAATAAGTGACTTGTAAAAGTAGAATGGGAGCCAGAGCTTTCAGCTATCAAGCTCCTCTTATGTGGAACCAGCTTCCAGTTTGTTTACGGGAGGCAGACACCCTCCTCACATTCAAGAGTAGGCTTAAGAC
>JAVQJL010101624.1:0-13262 GCA_036024295.1 Nannoperca obscura | reverse complement strand
AGCAGACACTTTTATCCAAAGTGACTTCCAAATAAGAGTTTTACACAAAGTGCATAGAATCATGGTCGAAAAGATCTCTCATCAAACTTGTAAGAGCTGGTGATGAATCACAAGTGCTGTAGGTAAGTACATCGCTGCCAGTGGCAGAATCAAAAGAGCATTAAATCTAGGAACAGATTATATCAGTTCATTATCAAGCACAGTACAATCAAGCTAAACAACAATTCCAATATAATATCGTACGGTATGCAATACTTTATAGAACCAATGTGTCACATTTGTTGTATTCCTGGAACAAATGAGTCTTTAGTCTTTTCTTGAAAGTGGTCAGACGGGTTGTTTGTCTGACGGATGTGGGGAGCTGATTCCACCACTGGGGGGGTGAGGTAAAATCTGGACTGAGTTGTATTTTAATCTTAATCTATAAAGTAATTTTTAACTATATCTGTGAAATAAATGTAAAAAGTCAATCAATTGTAAAATAGTACAGGTAGAAAGCAACAGGAAATGGAAATACATACAAGAACAAGAACCTCAAACTTGTACTTACGTACAGTAACTGAGTAAACGGAGTGCATGGTTACTTCCCACCACTGTAAATAAATAATAAAGAAATAAATTGATAATCCTTGATGTAGGTTTAACTTTCAGATGCCGAATCTTTTTTTCCTGGACATGCAGTTGTGCTTACCAGGACAAGCACAGGTGTAATTACAGGCTGCATTACATCCAGTTGTGCCAGTTTCAATGCCTGACATTGTGCCCGCTGACACAGTGACACTTCAAAGGAACAAAGCCATTATTAGTTTTATTATTTGCACTTGTGCTTTTCCTGCTGGGACAAGTCAAAATGCCTGTAACATGCAAGCACAAGTAACTGGTGTTGAAATATATATTTTAAGCTATAATCAATAAAGTATGGCCGTTTGCTGTACTCACTTTTATTGATTGCAGAGAGTTATACGAGATTCAGTTACTTCACATATATTAACCTCGCTCACCTTATATGCTGAGCTGTCAGCAGCCTTTTTGCAATGAGACTAAAAAGATTAGATTTTAGTAGATAACCTCATTAAATGAACCTAGAAGTGTGAATTATAATTACTGTGACACTATTAATTTAGTATTATGCATTTCTTTCTTTTTGAAGCCACAGGGTGAGTCTGATAACATTTATTTATAGTGACGTGCTCAAATTATATTTGATCTTATAATTTCTCTCCTGGTTTGGTCTGGCTGGAGACTCCATGGTACCGAGACGTGCTGTCAGTTACCATAATGTTTCTACAAGATGCAGATACACATGCAATAAATGCAAAAAAATCAAAAAATGATAGACAGTTTGAAACTCTGTGATTGTTAATTGGCGTTTATTATTTTATGGAAAAAATAACATGTCAAGCAAACACGCCAAACAAATCCATGTACATAGGATGTAAAAACTCCCGATGAGGGCCAGGGAGGAGAGACCGCTCTCTTGGTTATAAAAATAGAGGGCCCTAAACAACACTTTGTACAGGGATAGGGCCCCCAAAAAACTGGAAACGGCCCTTCTTCCATTCAGGTAATAGTTGCTTTTATATTTTGTAAATTAATTATTTCGAAAATAAAAATAACAACACAAAACAGGTTGTACAGTACCACACAAAACAAAATGCACCATCTGATGTCTGAAAAAAACTTAAATATACAAAGTTGTCATGTTTATCATTTTATGAAATTATATAAAGATATAAAGGTATCAAATGTTTATATACTGACAAAAAAAATCCAGAATCTATATATATCAGCTTATGATGGCAAAGCATGGTTGAGTTTTGAACTCAAACCTACAATCTGTTAAAGCCACATGTCCTAAATACATACACGCTTTATTGTATTTTAGCTGAACATCCAGTAAAACTCACGTTGCTAAAGTAGAGCAATAACTGATCCTGCACTGAGGCGAAATGAGATCTGTTTACTCTGTAAGCTGTGGTGTGGGCTTGGTGTCATTTCAGTAAGTTTGATGCGCCGAACCACAGCGAACCCAAGTGATGGTGACGGAGGTAAAGCTTGGCTTGGAACAGGATCTTCATCTCAGCATGCTCAGCAGAGAGGATGACCGTCCGACTGACTGACAGAGCAATATACTGTGTCCGCTCCCCCTCTCTTGTTTCTGTTTTTCAGCGGTCAGCTAGGCAGATAGACAGCAGGACGAAAACTGCTGAAGGTTAGCAAGAAAGCCTGAAGAATCATTTGAATCAAGTACGTGGTAAACACAGAGAGCAGGAGGATGTCACTAGTGCACAGCTACTGCATCAGTGTTGGCTGATGTGTGGACCAATAGGAGAGCTCCTTGATGTTGTTGGGACCAAATAGATCGCTGTAGTTTTCCGTGTGCAGGGAGTACGGGTCATCATCACCAGCACCTGAGGAGCACAGAGAGGCATTCAAACACACATTTCACATTCTTTTACCACTGCAGCATGTGATTATTCTCACACACACACACACACACACACACACATTTCTTTTGTGGTTTGGTCAACTAAGAAAGAGGTGCTTTTATTTGATCTATTTTTTGTGGACTTTCTCACAATAATTATTCCCTTCAAATCCACATTTTGTCTTAAATCAGCAGTAGATCTTTTTGCTAGACTGCGATTCTTTTTCAATTAACCAAACTAATCAGTTATTTGAAGAAATTATAAAACTGTTATAAAAGGGCTAAAAAGTCAAGGGCAGTCCTGTTACACACGGACACACAAACTATAATGTCGTACAGTGCCAGTGGTCCCACAGTGGGTGTGTTCTCCATCCTCTCTGCTCCCCATTCTGGTTCCAGAGGTCAGTGCCGCTTAAGTGGTCCATCAACTGCGGAAGACAAAGTATTCATGTTCAGTCAGACAGACACCACCTCCAGAACCCAAACTGCCTCCCAGGAATATGCAACTGCATCAGGAAGCGTTTTCTTCTCAATTTTAGGAAGTGAGAGAGTCTCTATGATGGGATAAAGGTTTTTTTTGGCCAGAAAACCAAAATTCATTGCATTTAATCAGTTGGTACATTAAAGGTCTGCTACCTTAAACACGGCCTCATTCTGCTCCTGGTCCTCTGGTTTGGCTTCCCACATTCCTGCACAACAACAATAACTATCAGAGGCATCGTCTTTTATAATCAACAGTCAGAACAACAATGAAAAGAATCTCACCGTGTGTTTGAATGTTGCCAAATGTGTTTTCTGCGGGGGTGTCCACCTTCTGCGGCGTGTCTGAAATGGGACTTGTTGAGGCGGGTTGCCAAGTTTGCGTGGCGTGTGTATTGTCACCTAAACTCGCCTGTCTTTCTCGGGCCCTGCTGAACAACCGCAGCCCTGCGAGAGGGGAGGACTGTACTGTCACATGAGGCCTGTCTGAGAATATGTCCGAGTATTTTTACTTTTCAAGTGACGAATACATCTGAACGGCGCTTCCTACCTCTCCTGCGTCGGTGTGTTTGTGTGCTGGGCAGCATCCTGTAGACTCTGGAGGCATTGCTGCCTCTCTTCCTGCTGTGCTCCCGCAGCTCACAGATGTCAGGCAGAGAATTCAAGGCACAGCGGAAATTCGCCTTCCATGTCTTGGGATCCGGCTTGTCCTTGCCTGGACGATACCGTCCTGACGTGAACAACAACAAACGTGGGTCTTTATGTGTGTATTTGTTCTAGGTTTTTTGTTTTGGGGACGGGACCCTTTTAAACCCCATTTTAACCACTCCTCTTTTTCTGTACAGTTTTCTATGCTGGCCCCAGATGTTAAGGCAATCTGATTAACAAAACAATGTTTAGGAATAATGCAACTTGTGAGTTGAAAAGTGATTTTGATACAGAAATCCTCTTCAAGACACGGCCTCGAGATTAGTTAATAAAGCAAGACCCACCTAATGGCCCTGAATATGTCTCGGTTGATATTGTGATTTAGTGGTGCACAGTCGCAAAAAGATTTCAATTGATGGGCACAAACGAGATGGAGCACACACAACCTCAAAGTGTTGAGGTCCATGGGCAGCCGTTCACTATGCCTGGGTGTAGGGCTGTGGTCGGGTGTGGTGCGAAGTGTGCGACCACATCCAGCACCCGACTGTGATGGCGCAGTGTCCTGGATTCATCTCTTTATTTTCTGCTGCCTCTGATTAAAACTATCTGTCCCCAGCCGGCAGACCATCTATCTGTCACTGTGTCATCATCCACTGTGTTGAGTCCTTTCTCATATTTTAGCACCACATTGTGATTTGGATCTCAACCAGTTAAAAAGATCCACTATGGATCATTTGCAGCAGACACAGGCACATGCTGCCTCCTCCCACTGTCATTAATGACTTGAAGAGCCTTCACAAGTTTTGTGTCAAAGACCATGTGAATTTCTGGTGAATGTTTCAGTTATATATTCCGTGCACTTTATATTATTATTACTTTTTATGGTTCTCTTTTATTAAAATCTCTTGAACATTGAGCTGAACTTTAGAAAATAGTCCTTTCAACTCTGTATCTGTTTTTTTTTTTTACATGTTCAACTGCTGAATTTGATCTTGTGAAGAGTTGTCCTGTTGAACTTTGACCAGCAATATGATCACCCTGCACATTTACAGCAAATGAACAGGAGCTTTCCCATGATGTGATGCAGCTACAGTCACAAAGCATGACTTTCCCAGGACTGGAGTGATGTGATGTGAAGGTGTGTGTCTGTGCGTGCGTGTGTGTGTGTGTGTGCGTGTGCGCGCGTGTGTGTGTGAACTCGCCTCAGAACTTACAGAAATGAGAATACAGAAACATCTGGTCATGAGATGAAAGTGAGTGAAACAAAAGCAATTTACACAAGAAGATTATTCAATTATTATAATATTATATTCTATGAATTAGAATAAGGTGTATGTGTTTCCTATTCTGGACACAAAGTAATCAACAAAAAAGCTAAACAAATCACTCCATGTTATTTGTTTGACTATAAGCAGGAACAGTAATCGGACACTGATTACCTTTTCAAAATGTCCTGATTCCTATAGGAAAGATGCCCATTAAATAAACTGAACGGATCACTATAAATGATTTGTACTTGAGTGTGAGTTTTTTGAACATTGCATATGAAACAATGAGAACTGGGTTGGAAAAGTTTTGGAAATGTTTGCGCATGAACCGACCGATCATCTTTGCCCAAGTTTGTTCCTTTGAATTCAGTTTGGCATCGAGCTGCCATCGCGGGGAATTGGACTGAGATCAAATCTCTGCATACAACTGTTGGTGTCTGCTCTCCAAGTAGTTTATGTTTATTTGTCACAAATTATTATTGGGTTGCCGAGCAATTGTAATCACGTAGCAAGAAACTGGGAATGTGGTAGATCTAGAAAAACATGGACTGAATGATACACCCATGGCAGCTTTTCGTTGGAAATACTTCTGCTAAGCAGGAAACCACTTTCCAAAATGCAGTAAAAACGGCCTGCAGTTGAACTGTACTGTGCTGTACAATGCATTACATTGCTTTTACAATACTATACAACTGCAGTGCAGGTACTTTTTCACCTTAAATAACATTTAGAAACTTTATTTTCTTGCATTGTGAATTGAAAAAATGGTTTTACTGAGGATTATTCTCTTTTCTCATCAGTGAAGTCGTCCAGTAAAACCAATCTCTTTAAAGATTTTTATTTTTTTTAATTTAAACCTTCATTGAAAGATCCCTGGCCAGAAATGAACCAGGGACGCTATGAACACATGTAAGCATCTTAACCACCAAGCAACCAGGACACATCAGTAAAAGTGAAAAATGAATGCCAGATAGGAGGTGAGGCAAGAGGCAGTAAACAGGGGGTCAGTCCCTTGTGTTCGCTCTGGTTAGGAAACCTTTTGCTGTTATTGTTGGCGTTCAAGAACGTAAAGTTTACTTGTTATAAAACACATCACTAGAGCACGTACGGCTGAGTGATAATTTAATGGTATTGTAATATTGTTATATGGAAATTATGTTTGACATGCCTCAAGAGATTACAGATTACAGATTTATCGTGACACTTCCATATCATGGAAGGATTCTCATTAATAGCACGATATGTATTTTAACCATATAGCCCGGTTGTTCTGCTGTGGATCTCATCACAGTATAAGCTGTGGTTTTACTCTAAAAGTAAATGAAAGTAAATGTAAGAACACTTGTTATCAGGCAAAGCGCCTTAGATTGATGATAAGTCAAACACAATAACAAATCTGAATTGACTAGAGGACTAATCAGCTGGGGAAAAAAATTTGACCAACATTTTTGTGTGATGCTCCTACCAGTGTGCATAGCCCAACTCCTGAAGAGTGTAGCATCTCGGTCGATACTCCAGCCATGACGTGCGGCATGTTTCCACGGGATCTGGAAGATCCGTGCTGCCTGCAGAACAAAACACAATCAAACAGCACTGAACAGGTCACACAGTTGCCGAGATCGACGCTTGTATCCTGTGTACGCTGCCCCGACGTGATTTGAAACTAAACGTTTTGCGCCCAGGTGCGTACGCGCGCGTGTGTATGTGCGTGGGATGAATGGGGAGGTGGAGGGGTCTACCTGGTCCAGCCAGCTGACTCCCGGATACCTCCCGGATCGAATCTGCTCCTCCAGCCACGGCCTCAGCCTCAGCCGGCCAGGTTGCTGCATGCTGCGGTCCGAGCTTCAGGTGTGCGCAAAGGTGTTGCGTATCAGATGAGTCACCTTTACAGAAAAGCTCTTAGGAGCACAGATTAAATCAGATGGTATTCCGAGACAACCCTTCCTCCTCTACTGCATTCTTCCAATCAAAGACCTCGCGGTAACGACAATTCGGATACCATTCTCCTCCTCCCAAAAAAAAAAAAAAACCGTACTGCCTGAGGCTCCTCCGATTACAGGAAATACTATACACACAGAATGTTGATGTCATCGTGGGTGAGACCGAGATGGAGTCCAGTGAGCCGCGAAGGTCCTTGTAGGTTTTTATGGTGTGTTGGTGTGTGCATTTCATTCCGGCATGAACGGCTCACCTGCCGATTTAAGGTCGCGCAAAAGTATGCTGGTTTTTCACGTGGTCCCGCGCGAAGTTACCGTGGCAACAGTGAGACGCTGAGTGGTCACCAGGTGGAAGCAGAGTAAATACTGTACGTTCCAGACGAGCGGCTTTACGTGTTGCAACAGGTGCATTTGGCCCCTCTCATGAATGCGTGAACTCATGTTTTAAACATGCGACACATTATCAGGTGAGCACTGTGTATTGTATATTCGAGTATACTATTTGTACATAATACCACTGTGTGGCGGTCGGCACCACAGTCATTGTAGAAACAATAAAACCCCACGATAATCTCTGATAAAATGACATTTCTTTCAATGTTATATTAATATAAAATCAATGGATCGATTAATGATCCATGAATAGTCATATTAAAAATATAAAAATATATACAATACATTTAGTTATATTGACATAGTAAGTGAAATCCTTTTTATTATAGATAATAATAGGGATAATAATATATAATAATAACAGTTTTATAATTATATAAACTATTACTCATGTCTATATTAACAGAATAAAGTCAATTTATCTCTCTCTCTCTCTATTTAACTCTTACTCTAAAAAGTCTACCCCGCGCCCCATGAAAGGAAATGTTTTTGTACCATTTTTTACACTTTCGAAATATTCCTCCCCCTGCCCTGATCTGCAGTTTCAGTAGAAAATTCATACATTTAAGGAAGTTTGTGGTAGATTCTTTTATGCCAAGTTCCTGCTAATGAATCTGTACCTTGTATTTAAATATGACTTGGCATTTTTGTGCATATGGTGGGACACAACTAAATAACTTGGGGCGAACTTGTCCAAATCACAATAAAAGCATTTTCTCACTCTATCGAGCCATTGTGGTGGAAATCTGAAAACAAGAGTCTCTGAATCACCAAAGACTTTTGAGTATTTGTTAAGCTTTCTGTCACAGTCAAGAAGGGTGAAAAGGAACCTGGTTACAGTGTATTTATAGGGAGCGAGTACGTGAGTGTAGCAAAGCCCAAACAAGTCAGCAGTCAGATAAGGAATTCCTCAACAGAATGAATTCCCAAGGGTGAACCCTTAAACTCACCATATAAGCACTAGAGGGGTGTCTGTTAGCGAGGACAGACAGAAGGACCGTTTCATAGTAAGAATGATCAAGACACAGAAAACAAATCAACATGATACAGATTAATATGTATATAGAGTAAATTCCCATTACCCCATGCAAGTTATTTTCAGTGTTATTTATCTAAGCTGTCTGCTACAGTGAAGTGCAAATTCTTTTCTCTGCATTAAAACATTAAAAACCCTTTGAAGGAAACACAACTCAGGACAAGGGGCCATGATGTGAATGCCTTTATTATTTTCTACAAAAGAAATGTGTACACAATTTAAGAGAAGTTCCTTTGAGTTAGACGTGCTAGCTGTGATGAATATCACCCACTGTGTGATGTTGACGTAAGTTTCTGTAGAAGTGGCTCAGCAGTTCCAGAGAAGAGCTATGAGGAAGTAATTTCCCAACCTCAAACAGCAGCAACACAACATGGCATCCTGACTGTTGTGGCTTGTTTCAGACACAGCGTTCAGTCCATTCTTCTTCTGTTAAAAGGCTCAGTGTTGATGGCTGAATATAGGGTACATATGTTATTTCCTTGTGATGAATTCATTTCAGACAGTGTCCCTTTGAGCTTCAGACAACATTTATGGAATACATTTCACAGGAGCTATGGCGATTTAAATGTGACAACCAAATGTCTTCAGTCAAATATGTAAAGTGAGATACAGATACATCAGCTTACTGCGGCTATTTTGTCCAAGCATTTGCAGCAAGCACACATTTCAAACTTTGTCTCAAAACACGGGCATTCTGTTTCTGACACAAATCTTTACGTTCTTGTACAATTTCTATGGATGTCTCTCAGCAACAGCAGAAATGCAGTTAAAGAAATGAATTGTTCTTTAGGTGCAAAGATGTGAATTGTTTGGCAACAATGTCAACATAAATTGGCGAGGGAAAAAGGCTCTTAAGGTGAAATTCTTTTGACATTTGGGTTATGTGACAGACTCAGTTTGTTATATATCGCCCTGTCCCTCCGCACATTTTTTCAGCAATGTTTATAATTCAAAGAAGCAAAAATAGCAAGCATTAAAAAAAAAAGGAATGCATAAAAATTCAGCACTACACACTTTGATAGCCGCTGTCAGAGATAATTAGCATACACTGGTCAGCAGAGATCAAAGGGAGAAAAGGTCTTTGGAGCTCAGAGACACACTGGCCACCCTGGATGTTGTTAATGGAACCTGGAACAACCGGGCTGAATAAGATCTGAGGAATCTTGGTGAACGGTTCCTCTGGGTATTTGCTCAAATGGTCATCTTTCTCAACACTTCTCTTCTCTGAAAACCAAACATCAGGCTGCTCTACGACATTTTGAAATGGCTTGTAGTCGTCGTCCACTGGAGGGAAGCTGTGCAACCCTGCAGGCGCAAAGCCATAAGAGGGATTTACCTCACATATGGCAGCCACTTCACCAAAGCCAAAATCAAACGACGCATTTGTGTTTGTTCCACTAGGGATGGATGACAATGATGAAAATCTCCCAGAATCGGCATGGGACTGCTCATGTGACATGTCTGTTGGCAAATGAGGTGAAACCACTCCTGGTACCTGTTGGTCAGGACAGATCACAATGTCACCCTCACTAGGATGGCACGATGAGTCACAAAGCAGTTGAGCTTGAACCTGAATGTCAGCGCTGTTCCTCAAGTTCTCATATGGGCAGCTGGGAATGAGGAAGGAATAGGATTTTCTCTCAAAGTCAGTGAATCCAGGAGAACAGTTTGAGTTGTCAGCTCTGACGCAACAAGGGTTGTAGGGAGCCAAAAATAAACCACTGTCTTTGTTAAGATTTGTGGTAAAAGGAGATATTGGGCTGATATTGGCGAAGGCTTTCTCAAGGGCATCCTGAACACCGGCTATAATGTCAGCAGGTTGTGTGTTAGCATAACTGACGGAAGAGCCACTGCTGATTCCACTGCTTTGCTGAAGACTCCCACTACTAGTGTCTTTCAGTGACCCATTCGACCTGAATACAGAGAAAAGGGTCATTTAAACTGCCAATATAACCACATAGAAACCCTTAAGGAAATGTGTTGATGTACTAGTGCAGCCATACAAACCATGGTTTGCTGTCAGCTGGAACAAGGGGCTCAACACAGATCTGGGAGAGGATGGTGGACACATGATTCAAGACCTGCTACAAGGACGATAAAAACAATTCAAAATGCAGGTCTGAAACATTTCAGATTTTATGAGCCATTTATGTCATATTATTTAGTTTGGATACATCTAACAGTATAATTCTGAACACTTGGTGGCGGTCAGTAGAAGCACAATATGCACAGTATACACCAGACCAGGAACAGCAACACGCTACAACTTGAAGAACTGGATACATCTGGTACGTTTATCTCTTTGCACGACTACCTCAATAAACAACAAAATAAATAGCAAATAACGACGGGAAATATTTTGTATTGGGTCTGCGTAAGATCACTCCTATCTGTGTAATAATGGCAACTGTAAAAAAAAAAAAGAATTATTTAACAGTTCACGGGAAAAAAAGTCTGAACGGTCTTTATATTTTGCAAAGTATCTGAAGAGGTTTGAAGTTAACATCACTAAGATGTCAGTGGTTCTTTAGGTGACACATATGGTTACAGGTGGCAACAGGAAGTGCGTTTTAATTCTACAGCAAATGCTGGTGGAGTAGCTACATTGTCCGAAATACAACACAACACAAGAGTATCTGTTTACAGTGCAGCCAAACAAAAAGAGTCGGTCAATAATAATTGCAACCGCGATCTGATTTCATGCTGTAGCTTCAAGTTGTTTTCCATGATACAACATTAGTAATGCTAAATTAAGTGCTGCATTGTTTCCTGCGCATCCCGCATGCGTTTGAATGTTGTCTGAATCCATTGTGGGGAGTGGGAGACCCCACCACTAACAATGAAACCCACTTTATAGAGAAGTAATAACAGAATGTAAGAATGTTGTTTGATTGTGTGACAAACTTAAGGATTAAAACTTTACTGTTCATGTGTAATTAAGTCAAATAAACAGATACTACAATTGTAGCTGAAAGCTTTTTAATTTTGGCCAACGTCAAGTTTACATCACTGGGTGCCTCACCTGTTGCTTGCTTGATTGCACATGGTCAAAACTTTTTGGATTTTGACATTTGGAAATGTCCCACCACGTTGTTTTGAACCTGAAATCAGATGCACAATGATATCAACACAACACATAAACACAGCACAGGAGTTACAGTGTTTAAGGGAAAAGCCTTTCTTATAATTGACTAACAGAAATAAAGACTTACTTTATAAAACAGCCATATAAAGCGCCGCTGATGAAGACTGCAGCAATGCTGAGGCCGATAATGATAGGCAAGACATTAAAGGAATGAGCTGTAAAGTAACATGTATGAAGTAAGTTTTAAAAATCACTGAACAGATGAGACAAGAGAGAGAGATAAACAAAGGCCTGCTGCAGCCTTTAGAACCGCAGCAGGCTTGCGTTAACAGGATCCACGATGACATCTTATGTGAGTGTTCAACGCCCTTAAATTCTGTATACTGCACTCATGTGCCTCATGATTAAATATTTATTTTGACTTCAGTCGCTGAATCTTATTATACAAGTTCACATGGGCCTAACATGCAGCAGTAATGTCCACACGTTCCAATTCACAGACACATTTGATGCAAATATGGATCAGGTTTCCACATCCTGTGTTTTCCAGAAGCGGTGGCTAATAGATCCATGAGTCTGAAGGCTTATCAGACACCAAAACACTCGACATCAGTTTAAAACACTATGAAACTCTCATGATCCTTAACTGCAATGTTCATTTTAGCCTTTGTCTTAACAATTTTGGGGGAAACGCATCCTCATTGCATTGAAGTATTGTCTTTTTGACACCGGTTAAAACCAACGCAGATAACAGATGTAGCAGTTTGGTAGCACTTTCCCTTGTTGGAGTAAAAGCTGCTATGGTGGATGAACTATAAATTGCACTTTGTTCTTTAATATCCCAAACTGCATTTAAATGCGGGATGTAGCATCATAACAACATGTTTTGCTATTTAGGAGCAGATTTTAAAATTTGGAGTTCAAAGTATATAAACAGAAAATAAGACTAAAGACGAGACTTACGGGTCGTGAATTCCTTCTCTTCACTACTGTCACTGGAGCGGTTGCTCCAACCTGAGTAGCTTTGGATGCTGACCACATATGTTGTACTTGGCTCCAAGTGTCGGCCAAGTATTTCATAGTAATTCAGTCCATCAACCGTAGTTGGTTTGAAAAACTTAGAAACCTGGTATGGAGAAACAAGAATTGTAAAGAGGAAGGTTCTGCGATCATAGTTTCCTTAATTTAACCAGACGTGATGTAGACATAGTGTTATGATATTGTTCCTACCTTTTCTGTGCCTCCTTTTTTATGGTAAGTCACATTAGCACTCAAGGTACTACTGAAATAGCCAGACATGTTTGTCTTCCACATGACTTCAAAATTCCCGTTGGACTCCTTCACTGAGGTGATTGTTGGGGTTCTGGGCTTTACTGTAGAAGAAGAGAGATAAGAGAAATGAGCAGAACATTTCTTAACACCCATCCACCCACGTCTGTCTGGATCAGTCTGTCTTTGGCAGCTGCAGATTTATGAACTGATATTTGAAAGTAGTCAACCTACTGCTTTCATTGATGCTGATGATTTTGGACTCCATGATTTCGCCTTCCTTCTGAACTGTTGCTGTATGATCCTCCCCTAGAACAAGAATCATTTGGACAGAGCAACAACACCATCCAGTGTCACACTGCTTCAAAATGCAATGCTCCGTCCTGTGGAATACAAGACAATATACAACACGCTCTGAATATATTCAACGTTTATATTTCTGGCTTCTTGTGCTCATTCAGTAGATTTTAATATGACATAATACAACACTATTTTAGTGAAATGAATTATTATAAATGATTGATTTCTCAACCAAAACTAAGCTTTAAAAAAATAGAATATAAACACTAAATATAATGGTTCTGTAGTGAAACACTCACTAAACTAGAGAAGGCAATTTCTGAAGAAATTGCGGTGTGAATGCTGGCTGCTGAAATGCTATCGCTAAACTGAATAGCTGCTTTGAAACGTTGAATTATGTTGAAATGACTGAATGATA
>JAVQJL010101621.1:0-27153 GCA_036024295.1 Nannoperca obscura | reverse complement strand
TATTTCTTTAAAGTTAAGACTAGTTTAAAGTCATCTTCATTGAAAAGTACAGTGCTTTTCCTTCAAAAATAAGGACATTTCAATGTGACCCCAAACTTTTGAACGGTAGTGTATATAAGGATAAATAAGCATTATTTAGGTTAAGTAGAAATTCCACAGTGTAAAAATACTGTACTGAAGTATCATTTTCAAAATGTACTTTAAGTACCATCAAGTAGTCATCATGCAGAATGGCTCCTTTCAGAGTGTAGAATATTGTGCTACACTATTGTTGGATTATTTCCAGAGTAGCACTAACATGTAAGCAGCATTTAAATATTGTAGCTGGTTGAGGTGGAGCTCTGTGCTATAGCCTACAAATGCAGTATTCAGATCCTTTACTTAATAGTACTTGTACCACATTGTAATAATACTCCTACATTGAAAATGTTACTGTAGTAAAAGTATGTACGTACAAGGAGAGTGTACTTTAAATATTAGTACTTGTCAATGCAGAAACAGTGTTTTATATATATATATATATAACACTTCAGTTATCTGTAAGTGTTAAATATATCATATATTAGATTATTATTACTCATGCATTAATTCAAAAGCAGGATTTTACTGTTGTAGTTGGATGAGGTAAGGCTAAGTTTTTACTATTTTATATAGAACTGAAATTAATGATTATTTCAAAATGAATCTAATTAATCTAATTATTATCGTGATTGATCGATTGATTGTTTGTTTTGTAAACATTCTGAAGACTGTGAGAAACACCATCACAATTACCCAGATCCCAAAGTAATAACTTCACAATGTTTTTTTATCTAAGGAACAATACAAAATTCGAAATTATTGAAATTATTCACATTTTACAAAGGAATGTTTTTGCATGAAGAATGACTTAAACGATAATCAAAATAGTTTTAATTTAAAAGTAAAAAGTATTCAAAAGACTGAAAGTATCTAAAATTTGTAGTTTGTACTTGAGTAAATGTACACACACACACACACACACCTAGATGAAATAATCTAAATAGTCTTATTTTTCAGATTTGCTGAATGTCAGAGATCATTATAGGTCTACTTTTGTGCGGTGTGTCCTGACTCCTGCCCTAATACGCAGGCAACGCAAATTAACGCTGCAAAGGCACAGGTGTTATGCAAATGCGGGTTTAGTGTGTGAGGGCTTGTGGGCACTTCCTGCTGTTCGGATTCTCCAGGTAGCCTCAGCACTCTCCACAAAACAGTGATCCAATTCCTTTTCACTTTGTGTAAAGTTGCATTTTGCCATAGAACCTGTTTAACCAGTCAATTGAAAAGCGTACTTTCTTCAAGTTGCAATGAATTCACAGAACACGTCCGGTCAGACATTTCAAAATAAAATCCACTGTATTTTTTCGGTTATATCAAGCAAGGCGTAGCTTTTTCAATTGATAGCTCCCCTTGAATTAATTGTCATAAATCAGCAGCTTTAATCTTAATCTAAGAGTCCAAGAGTCTTGATTATTTTCATCCTTATTACAAGTGTGAAAGATAACACTATGATGCCTTGACAATTGTAGGCTACAGTAACTCAAGAAACCAGCATGCAATGCATTAAAGGTACATGCGTTATTCCCCCTTTAATAATTGACAATTCAACATGCCAGTAAAGTAAGGTAACTTAATCATTAGTATACTAACCAATTTAATTTTTCATCATTATTTTCTTTGCTGATATTACCTCAGGGATAGACACTAATATTTTTAAGCACTGGCCAAATGTAAAGTTATGTAAAATAATACAGAAAAGGTAATTTAATGCAACTTAACACAGCCTTCATTAACTGTGACACTTCAATACACAAAAAGACTAACAAAATGAAAATATATTTATAATTTTTGATTAAAAATCGAAAGTTCAAAGTTCTTTGTAAACATATGGTACATATATTCTCTCACAGTCTCTTTTTTCAGATCTGGGATGTTTGTAGATCTGTAATGTTGCTTTGGCAAACACAAAGTATATCCAGCATAGGGATAAAAGTTGGAGGCCACTGTGAGTCACCTACATGCAGTGTTTATGGTGGCCACAAACTAACATTTTGTGGCCACGGGCCATAGGGCCATGGTTAATGTCAAACCTGGTAGGTGAAATATTTAATATTTTTTTGTTTGGATTTTTACATATACATACACATCTTGACATGTGGCTTCTTCTTCTGCAGGGCTAATCAGCTTTTCAGTTGTAGACGGAAATCACTGTGTCTGTTTGAGCACTCTCTTTGTAATGCAGTGCAGAGCGAGAAAGTGATTGTCTTGTGTATATAAAGCATATCTCCCACACCAACTTACATGTCTATTAGCTAAACACGATTTGTTTTTTGTGTGTGTTTATTTTGAAGTAAATACGCGCCTGTTCCGGTCTAATCGCGTCTCTCCGTTGTGACTTCACCCCGGAGCAGCATGGCTCGACCTGAGGCGGGCGGAGTGTCTGCTGGGTGTAGCAGCAGCCTGACGTCTCGTTGGTGTGAATGGCTTGAAAAAAACACACTGTGACAACAGCCCAGCAGGCGAGACGATCGCGGAAAACCGAGGAACAATTTTCTTTTGTAACTTCTTCCCGCTTCCTTCCGTCCGTCCTTCACCTGTATGACTGCGTGAAGACCAAAGGTAAGAACACTTTATACTGCTAACGTAATGTAGGTATCTCAACCGGTGGGAAAGTTAATAAATCTGATGTTAAGAGCAGGTGAACCATCTTTAAGACAATGCTTTTGTAAAGTTAAAATATCTGGGGTAACGTTAACTGAGTATCCGCAAACATGTACCATTAGAAAAGAGTCGTTCACGAGACTGACAGCCTAGCTTGAATTAAACGTAAAGTTACATTCATTTATCTCCGTTTCCTTTGTCCAGTTGCAGAGGACGAACTGCTGGTTCAACGACTGGGAGTTCATTGTTGACGCGTTTATTAGTAACTTATTAACAGCCCGTAATGAAACTTATGTACAGATATTGCGCTGCTGTCGCCGTTTGGTGTGCGCCACAAGTCATCACATCGCGGTGTTTGTCTCTCTGATGGACTGAACTGGTCCCAACGAGGCGGCTAGCTTCTCACAGCATCACTCCAAGAATGAAACGAATACGGTGGACATTAGAGCGAAAGGTACCGAGTATAACGTTATAACGCCTCGGCAGGGTAACAGGCACCGAAGGCAAACAGAGATAAAGAAACCAAAAAATCCCACAATCTAAAAGTGCCGCTGCAGAACGACTTTCACAGAGTCCGTGGATGTGGCCTAAATAAGCAACAGGACTCATCTATCAACTGCAGCTTTGATCTGCCAGACAGTGTTTGTTTCTTAGACATGCAACTGCCAGAAAAAAAGAAGGAAAGCAGACACACAAACAGGGTACATAATGTAACCTCACTGGGTGGCGCACACAGCTTTGGGAGTCCACTCTGATCCCATTACACAATAACATGCACACCCAGAGAGGCGTTTGTGTGATGGAGCAATGTGGCAAGAAAGATCATTCCAAAAACAGATCACATGCAGAAACAAATACAACAACAAAAAAGGAATCAAAAACAATCAAAACAGTTTATGCTAACCAGCTGTGGATTGATCAAGTGAAAGAGACACAGTGAGCATTTTGCTGACACATTGAAATGCACAGTATTAAACTGTGGGGTGTGGAGTTACCGGTTTGTGCACAAGCCTTACAGGTCAAACCAGATGTCATGCTGCATACAATGCCTGTGGTATTTAGTGCAACTAATTTGGAAGCGTTACTGTTATCTCTGGTCCCACACGGTGTGTAAATGTGGCCTTTCTTTTTGCGATGGTTATTAGCGTTGACAAAAATGCTCGTGTGACTGCAGCACTAGAAGCCTGTTTGTCTTTCTTTCACATCAGTTGGCGATGTGGTGGGATTGTGTCTTTTTGATGTGTGTGATGACTC
This sequence comes from Nannoperca obscura, assembly GCA_036024295.1. Taxonomy (NCBI): domain Eukaryota; kingdom Metazoa; phylum Chordata; class Actinopteri; order Centrarchiformes; family Percichthyidae; genus Nannoperca; species Nannoperca obscura. The sequence goes on along the minus strand of JAVQJL010101621.1, from coordinate 23,217 downwards.
ATCAGGCATGCTTCAGTCTCTGGCAACATGTCTCCTATCTGCCTGTTGTGATTTCTCTTTGAGTAGTTTTTCATGTCATGTGTGATTTAAAAATGATAAAGCTGTATGCTTTTATCTCCACTGTCAAAATCACATACTATAACAGTGTGATCTAAAATTAACTTTACATAAGACTTCAGCACAGTCCTTATGTGTAATGTATTGTCAGCTTGTGTTGAAGAGATTTGAGTAGCGTCGCCCAATCACATGACCACAGCTGTTTGCTTGCAGGGTGCACTTTGAAGTGATGATGAAGTTATCAAAGATCACAAGCACAAGGATAATAACCTATTATTAGTAAGCTATGACCAGTATTTTTGGTAGATACAATCTTGAAAGGGTATTTTATTTCTATATTATTTTGAAATAATAAAATGTAGTCCATGTTGCTCGTGGCATAGAGAATAAAGTTTGTGTGACCAGGCAGAAAAACATTTTAGTTACACATCATACGTACCACTTCTCTCTATTCATTTAGATTGAACTTAAGCCAAGTTTTGGACGTCAATCAATCAAGGTGAGCCCTCAGAGGCTACTTGCAACATTGCAATTATCCCCCAGGCTGAAAACTATGAGGGAGAAACTGGACATTTAAATGGTTACGGTTTGTTGAAAAGAGCCCATTAATTGTCAACACGTTTTAAAGAGGAAGAGATTAAGTACAAAAATAAAGATGATCTCAGCAGGAAGACTTTTCATAGTTTCAGGTGATTGTCGTAATGTGCTTTCAAAAATCTAAACCGACCAGACTCTCTCTCTTTGTAACAACACAACCAACTGGCTGTGTTGTTGAAAGTGTTTGTGTAAACGCATACTTTGCTGTGTGTAAACGCCTCCTCTCCTCTTTTTTTCTTCTTTCAGGGACTCAGTTATGGAGAGCTCCATTGAGGCTTCCCAGACTCATGGCACCTCAAAACCCAAGCCAGTTCTGGGCCCCAAACCTCGGCTCACTCCCAAGCCCTTCTCTCTGCAGAAGAACACTAACATTCGCTCCATCCATGCCCCAAAGACGGTCACTGCAGCCTCTAAGACAGCGACCCAGCAGGCCGGAAAACCTGTGACCACGGGTGTCCCAAAACCAACGTTGACCCCTCCTGCTCAGCAGCCCCCTCAACAACCCATCACCTCTGATTTCAAACCCATCTCTGTAAGTGTGATCACCAAAGATCAACCAAAAACAACCAAAGAAAGTAAAGCAAGTCCACAGGGAGAGGGTACTCCTGATTCTAGTGTAGCACAATCAGATCCAGCCACGCAAACCCCTCCACCCAAAGAAAAACCCAGGCCCGAGCCAATCCAGAAAGATGATGTCATCCAAACAAACCACAAAGCATCCACGGATATCGTAACTAACTCAGAACAGAAAGACGGAAAAAAGAAAGAAGATGAAACGAAGGCTTCTGTGGTGCAAAAGCCTGAAGAATCAGGTAGTGACGTTTCCTCCACAGCCAGTCCAGCATACAGAAGAGGCAGCACCAGGAAGCGCCTGGCCGTGGAGCTCACCTCGAAGTTCGAGTCTGGTGGCTTATCTCTGCCCCCCCAGACGTCTCCATCTATAACCATCTCCACAACCAGCGCCAGAGACGACGCCAAGAAGCCAGAGTCTCCAGTTCCAGAGCAGAGCCGGACAACATCCGAGCCGTCAAACGGAGAGAGCGATGAAGGTTGGCTGAAGGACGATATCGGCAGAGGAGGAGGCAGCATAAAACGCAGAATCAGTCTTCTGTTTGATTCGTCATCGAGGCCGGAGGTCCTGACGAAGAGAGAGGAGCCAGAAATGATAAATGGTGCAGGAGGTGGCGTGAAGGAGAAAATCAAAAACTGGGCCACGGAACTTAGCTCCGAGGGTCCGAAGACTGAGAAGAAGCCTCAGGTTGTACCCCAAACTCGCTCTAAGAGGTGAGTGAGCCTCCTTTCGCTGTGCTCAAAAACATGAATAAAAGGAAAAGAATATTCTCTTGGTTTGGTTATCATTGGCCAGGGTTATATTTTTTATGTCAGATTCTTATTTTGTGATCAGATGCAACAGATCCAATGTATCTGTTGTAATTTATCAATTCTGCTCAATATAATAAGTCATCCTTGGGTATAATGAGTGCCTCATTGGTGCATGTTGAATTCAGGAATGTTTGATTATTACCAGCACTGTCTTGTTTTCCCTTTTCCTCTTAGTCTCCTTACTTATTGTACTTTGTGTGGACATAAATACAGATGTGGTAAATAAATAAAAGAAGATTGGCTAAGAGTGCAAACCAGGTCACCATTTGTTTGTGTTGCTCACGGCATTGAGAATGATTTTTTAAAATTATTTAACAGCAAGATGTCTTTTGAAAAACAATGTGCTCACTGTTTTGAAGAGAGATTTTACTAACTTCTTTATCTGGAAGAAATAATTTCTATGAAAACTGTTAACAGTGTGTTGTGTAGATTATCAAGAGTAAGAAAGACGCTGTTTCTGGAAAAACCTGGCAAATAAAACCAAAACAATGTGAACGGCTAGAAAAAAATAGTAGAGCTACGTGAAAGAATATGTTTTTTGTAGTTTGGGTTTCTAAAACTGGAGTCAGCAATTGTTGCCTAGTCAACTCACTGTGATGACAAGACTGCAGGAAGTCACCGTGCCAGCATGTAACTCCCTGTAAAACCAAAATCGACATATTTTTGCATAGATTAAGCAAATAAAAAACTTATAACATGTCAATTATTGAGCTTTAGAGGTTGTGGTAGGGCGGCTTTCTTAAACTTTGGACAGAGTCATGCTAGCTGTTTCCCTCCGTTCCTAGTCTGTATGCTAAGCTAAGCTAACCAGCTGCTGGCAGGAGATTTGTATTTCGAGTGCAGTCATTGGAGTGGTCTCAAGCGTGTTTCCCAAAGCATCAAACTATTGTCAGTGAGACCTGGGGTGATCATATGTGCATGGATGTAATTTTTCACCTTAAACTACCGTTATCTCTTCCACAGCCTGCAGCCAGCGACCGCTCCAACAGCAGAGAAATCACCCAAAATGCCACCTGTTGAACCTCCAGCCACCGGGACACCGTCCAGTCAGGTCGTGGATCTTCCTTCAAATGTCTCACCTGCCGAACAACCCTCAGAGACCCCAGTGAAAACATCTAAAGATGCACTTACTGAAGATAAGTCATTGGAAAGCTTAAGGGAGACACCAGGAGAGCATATACAGGACAAATCAATAGAGGCTGTTGTCCAACTACGCAATCACAAACCATTTACAAGCCATGCAGGGGACTCGGCTGCGAGTGAAGCTGCTCAGGATCCTCCACGGAGGGACAATGTCAAATGCCGTTCTGTTCGCTTTGGTGTCGTGGAGAGAGATGATGGTGGGCCTCCACTGATCCTGGGCTCAGATCCTGAATCCAGCACAGAGGAAGAAGAAGAAGACACGTCTGAGGATGAAGCTGAGGAGGACACCCCCGTTTCAGTGCCTGTCTACAGAAGAGTAGGAGTTCTTCAGAAGAAGGACGATGAGGCGCAAGAACAACCAGAGAAGCAAATGAAACATTTGGAATTTGAGAAAAGACGGAGGGCAGAGGAGATCGAACTGGCAAGACTTAAGTTAGAAGAGGAGCGGAAACAAGAAGAAGAAGAAGAAAGGGTGAAAGAAAAGGCAAGGCAGAGGGAAGAGGAGGAAAGGGAAAGAGAGAGGCGCAAGGAGGAAGAAATGGAGAGACAGAGGAAGGAGGAATGGGAGAGGGAAAGGTTGAAAGAAGAGGAGAGGGAAAAGGAAAGGCTGAGAAAGGAAGAGATGGAGAGGGAAAGACAGATGGAGTTGATGTGGCAGAGACAGAGAGAGGAGGAAAGAGAGAGGGCGAAACAGATGGAGGAGAGACTTAAGCAAGATCGGGAGGAGAGGGAAAAGGAGAGATTGAAGGAGGAGGCGAGGGAAAAGGAGAGATTAAAGGAGGAGGCGAGGGAAAAGGAGAGATTGAAGGAGGAGGCGAGGAAAGAGGAGAAACTGAGGGAGGAAAGAGAAAGACAGAGGCTGAGAGAGGAGGAGGATAGAGAGAAAGAGTTGGAGTTGATGAGGCAGAGACAGAAAGAGGAGGACAGGGAGAGGGCGAGACAGAAAGAGGAGAGGCTCAGACAGGAGGAGAGGGGGAAAGAAAGATTACGAGATGAGGCAGAGGCAAGAGAAAGGGAGAGGCAAAGGAGGCTGAAAGAGCAACATGAAAAGGAAGAAGAGATAGAGAGAATGAGGCAGATAGAAATGGAGAAACAAAGAGAGGAGGAGAGGAAGAGACAAATAGAGAAAGAAAGAGTGGCAGAGCTTGAGAGACAAATGCGAGAGGAGGTAGAAAAAAAGCGAGCACAAGAGCTGGAAGAAAAGCTAAGAATGGAGGGAGAGAGAGAAAGGGTCGCGTTGACGAACAGGGAACGAGAGAGTGCAGTGGTTGAAGCAGAGCCAAATTTAATCAGCTTTGAAGTTGTGCCTCAGAAGTCAGAGTCACCATATTCTCCATTAGCAAAAACCTACAAGCCCACAGAGAGTCAAATCGAAGTTGTTTACGATGACTTTTCCGTCAAGCAGCTCAAGGTGGAATTTGACGATTTTTCAGTCAAACCGAAGAGATGGGGCTCGCAGCCTAAAGTAGAACCTAGCCCGCTCATCCAGAACTGGGCAGCTGACCCTGTGGAGAAAGAAGAAGTGGAGGTGCTGGTGCCTCTGGATGCCAGCCCATGGGTATATAAAGTCCCAGAGCAGGTGGAAAAACCAGACCCCCCAGAGCCTAGGTTAACACAGGAAAGTGCGGAGGAACAAGAGGAGCAGCTGCCAGAGGAGGAACAGCTCATTTCCATGGAGGTGGATGTGCAGGTGGAGGTGGAGGAAGAGAAGGAGGAGGAAGAGGAGAAGGAGGAGGAAGAAGAGGAGGAGGAGGAAAAGGAGGAGGAAGAGGAGGAAGAAGAGGAGAAGGAGGAGACGGAGGAGACACAAGAAGATGAAGTTGAAGAAGACGACGAGCAGGAGGTAAATACGAAAATAAAAGTCCCATTCAGATGCAACTTGATTTTTATCTATGCTTGTTTGATTTTGTTGCTGTGAACACCAGCCCAATTATATGAAAGGGTTAATTGTTCAATGGGTGAGGTTAAGAACAGAGACAGGAGTGTACGTGCAGTGTAAATGGGGTTATTTCACCACTGAATCATATCAGCCTGGCAGCCGTACATGCCTCACCTGCACCAACACATTTCAATTCCTGTTGCACGAGGAAAAACATCTTGTTATGCTCGCTTCAGCCTGATTAAGTCACAGCTTAAGAACGAGTGTGTGTGAAAGTGTGTGTAAGTGTGACATTGAGTAACGAAACAAGCATGGCCTAAAATGTACGTGCCACGTCTCAGTGCTCTGCCTTTTCTGACAGCGAGAGCTTGTTTCTTTTTCCAATAAAAAAATCACTATCAGAGTACGCAGTGTTAGAAAAAGACAAGTGTTGACTTAGGAGGTGTGGCGATAAAAAGACGTACCTGCGAATATGTTCCGTTCTCAGTTTGTGCTCTGAAATGACCACACCTGAAGATGAGATGTTGAGGGATGAGAATGAGAAAAGTCTGAATTTCTTTTCCAAGTTCTATCCACATTTAGTTTGGTGCAAGGAGAGTTTCAGTCAGTTTACTCCAAATGCATTTTGTGAATCTTTCAGGCAGCAACAGTACATCAAACTGTATGAACCCGGTGTCTGGGGGTAAATGTATGTAGATGTGTGGTTTTGACAGCAAGAAGTGAGGTTACGGCTTCCTCTGCACCTGTCTCACAGTCTGTCTGTCTGCTACCTTCATTTTGTTCTTATTGGTGAACAAAGAAAACCTTTGTTTTCAAAGTCAAAGGCAGTTTAAAAGAAAAAGTAATGGCCTGGGAATATAGAGGAGGGATGAATTATTTCACATGGGCATCTTGGATGGGTTATCTCTGGCAGCTATGGGTGAGTCTTTGCAAATACAAATGTGACCTAATATGTGGTAGTGGTTTTGCAGTGATTAACAATCTGCATCTCTGGGAGGCGTTAAACATTTCAACGTTTATACCTTTTAGATTTTATTTTTGGTGTTGTAATGCAGTAAGCTAGCCTCTCCCATCACTATAGTTAGCCACGTGGATAGTTAGCTGCAGTGAGCACTTTTTACTGAACTAATTAATGCAGCATCGAACACACTACATGTTGAGTGTGAACACTATTTGTAAGAAAGCAGTCCAGTTTTGAGCCAAAGCTCCCACAGATGAAAAATGATTATGATATAAAAGGGGTTTTGGTAAAATATTTGCTTCAAGGTCTGTGGTTAAGTCAAGTGTAAGAGTAAGTGCAAGTGTAAGCTTATGGGTGGGCAATATGGGCAATAAAACATACATTTCTTTCTGATTCTTTGACCCACTGTACGTTTATCAATGAATTGTCAAACTTCAAAATGTACTTTATCAAGATATATAAAGTAATAATTAACAAATGCTATATATACTGTGATAGGGCATCTTACCCGCTCCAAATTTTACTGATTTTTACCTACTACTTTGTGAATATGAAAACTAACTTGCTGACAATCATAGGCTGTTTTCATGAGAGGTCGTTTTCTACTTCTGGCGAATGGAAATCCATTTCCATTTTTCCATTTTCATTGTACAGCTGCAGTCAACAAACCATGTCTGAGCAAACTTCTGGGTGGAACCAAAAATTTACTTCATCACCGTACTGCCTGAAATAAGTAGTCCTAATCAGTTGGGAGAGTAATAGTCAGCTGACGTTGCTGGGACATTTTTGTCACCTTAGTAGTGTTGGTCTTGTTGTAAGTAACAGACTAGAGCAATTACAGCCTAACAACATGCCTAAAAAAGCCTACACACCATTTTAAGTGCAAGGTCAACACTAAATGAACAATCAACACTTGCAATTAAAAATTTGAAAATGACTTTCTGAAAACGTGATCACACTTCACCTTGAAATGTGACGAGGCAGCAAACGCAAACAATTCCAAGTGAAGGGAGCAAAGAAGTGGTGGTAGCACCTGATTAGAGTACATCGGGGTGAATTAACAGCTAACAGGGACCCGCCAGTCAAGACAGATCGGTTCACCACTTGTTTGAACATGCAACATTTTTGCAGAGTTAATGAAAACACTAAACTCTGGAGGCCCGGACTTTGTGAGTGTACATGTGTGCCTCTTGTGATATTGTGTTTCTGTTTGCTGCGTGCATGATTCAGCAAACAAACCAAACCACTAAACCAGTGAGCTACTGTAAGGGGGCTTTGTGTACATAACCTCTTAGCTGCTGTAAGGCCACTGGTATTGAAGCCTTGCTAGTCATGAGTGACAGCCCTGTTTTCACCACTGAGTGGCGCTGCTGCTCTTAAAAATACCTTATTCTCTACTAAAGAAACACAAGTTATCTCATGTAGAGCACCTACGACTGCTATAATATGACCACTATGACACTAAACATTATAGTTTAATAAATGCAATGTACGCTTTTTATGCTGCAAGAAAACCTCCACAGCAAAAACACCGTTGTGTGGCAGAGAAAACCTTTTTATTTGAACAAAGCAGAAAGAGGAAAATGTTTACTGCGCAAACACGAGCTGCAGACAACAGTGCACCCTCAGTCAGGCTACTGACTAAAAGACAGATGGATGGATGGGTAGATCTCGTGTCTCGTGTTTTGAAGAGCCTAGGTGCTATGTGGTCATCATGTCCTCATTTGGATCTGGTCAACAGGGCAGCGTGTCAGGATGACCATACATGGTGCCCCTGTTTCTCTGTCTCTCTACTCAATCTCTCTCCCCTGTTTGAAAGAGCCCGTCACTTCCCCCCACCACACACACACACACACACACACTCTCTGGCACACATAAAACACACAAAAAGAGGATGGGCTAAACCACAAACAAGAAAGTTCGCATGTCCACTGTCATCTTGTGCTCCATGTTGCTCAGACTTTCTCTCAGCTTTCCAAAAGTCTTGCTGTTTTCTGCTTTTTACTCTCCTCTCTCCTCTCACAAAGACCTGGTTCGTTCAGTTACCTGCATTTACCTACGGGGAGAGAGGGAGGTACAGAAAGTACCTTGGCCCAGCCTGCCGCACCTTCCTTCCCTCGGGATTTTCCACATCCGAGCACAGACCTCCGCTTTGTTGTTGTGACGTCCTCTGAAATCACTTAGGTCTAGAGGAGATAAAGGGGTGATCTACCTCTCTGTACCTGGCTTTGGATGTTTGGAGTGGCAGATATTTCCCACGCTGCTTTTCCTTTTTTTTTTCTGAATGGAAAATGGAGTCGCGATGTGAACTGGGAAGTAGGCACACAAGCAAACAGGCTTGACTGTTGCAGAACAAGTCTCGGCAAAAGAGAGGCAGGCAGAGAGTGCACATGAGAAGAGGTAATCGTTAAAATTGTTTTTTGCGAGACGAAAAGCTGTTTTGCTATTTTTTTTTTACGTCCAAAGTTGAGTCGAAGGGACACTCTGTCAGTGTCTAAATGGATGATAATGTGATGGGAAAGTCTTTCTTCGCTGCTGTTTAGGATGTCACATCCATCATAGTGAATGCTGCCGTGAAACAGTGTTGTCACAGTGCAAACACATGGCTGTTCAGACTATTTACTTCTTTGCTGACAGCTAATTATAGACTGTTGTGTGACCTGAACCAAAAAATCTATGGAGAGAAAGGATCCCACTCAAATGAAAGATGGATTATATGTTTGTATGATGTCAGAAACACTCTCTTTACCTTCTGCTTGCTGAAAATGACATCTGGAAGCCAGATCACACACCCAGCTTTCTGACTCACCCACAAAACCCCTTCATCTCCAACAAAGCTGAACCTTCAGTTTCTCTGGTGACCCAGTTCCCATGGTGACCCTAGTGCCTGGACGACCAGCTGTGTGAGCTTTCCAACCATGCAGTACTTAGGAGGGAAACTCTCTGCCGCCCAGCTGCAGATGGCGGGCTGGGCGGGCAGTGTGCGACGCTCCTTGCAAGGGGCCCTGGAGCTGGTGTGGGGCACCACAGAAGAGAAGCAGCAGGAGGAGGAAGAGGAGGATAAAGATGATGAAGAAAGAGGTGGAGATGGAGAAGGAAGGTTTCAGAGAGCCATGTCACCACTTCGCAGCTTCGCCAGGCATGGCAGGCGATCCCTGCGCCGCTTGTCCGTCAGAAGTCGGCAGACTCTGCAGAGGAGAGCCACTGAAAACTGCTCTGTAAGAGCCGATACATAAACCCAGGATCTGTCAATGAGTGCTCTGAAATGTGCTGTTCTTATCAGACCCAGGTCAAGTCAAATGAATGGAATGATTTAAGGACAATCAGATTTTACATTAATAATAGCCTTTCAAGGTTTGGCTAACTCATTTCAGTTGTCATTGGGAACAATGATAAATGACAAACTATTTTGATAATTGACTAATCGTTTCAGTCATTTCAAAAATGTCAAACATTTGCTTGTTCCAGCTTCTTTGGGTTTTGGGCTGTTGGTCAGACAAAAGAAGCAATTTGAAGATGTCACTTTGGGCTCTGGGAAATTGTGATGAGCATTGTTCAAATGTTTTGACATTTTATAGCCTAAAAGATGAATCGATTAATTGAAAATTAAAACAATTGTTAGTTGAAGGCTTAACACCGCAGCTTTTAGGGCCATATTAAGATCCAAGGATTTAGCTGCTATTTACAGTTTGCACCAAAGCTACATGTATCCCGAGTAACTAAATTCCTAGTCTAGTATTTCCCACACAGATAACCGTGCAAATGTAAAAAAAAGGGAGTGCAGTCGGCAGTGGCAGTCTGGTTTAGGAAGGACATGGTTATCTGATGAAGTTGTCCAAATGTAAGGTTTTATCAGCGTACTTGCATGCCGTTTCTCTCTGTGTCTGTGGTGTGTGTCACTGATAAAGCAGACTATAACAAAGAGTGACACAGTTAGACAAGCTTAATCCATGTATGTCTGTTTATGTCTGTGCCCTCTATATCTGTGTCTGCCTTTTGTTCTACAGGAAATATGCTGCCAAAAACAGCATGATATATTCATATCGGATGTTGTTTACTTTAACCCTTTGCTGTAGGATCTCATATCGAATGTTTCTTTGGGAGCCAATTGCAATACAGGAGGCCGTTTTTAAGATATATTAACGCTGAAGTCTGACTTGGCCGAAGTGGCTGCTGCTTGCACGTGGGTGTAAATGTGTGTTTGTCTGGGTCTATATATGTGGAGCCTGCAGGCTATTTTCAATTTTAATTTGATGATCCATAATTTATCCTTTTTAGAGGTGCTGTTTTGTTCATCTGTTATTCTTAGGGTCTTGGTTAGTTGTGCTTGTGGCATCTTCAGGATGTTATCCTCGCCTCTACACCGTAAACAAGCTCTATTACACATTCCATTGACCGTGACAAAAAATGTGGTGGAGGTAAACTATAATAAAGCCGACTCTGTCTTGACTTGCACATCCTCCGCCCTCCCGAACGTACTGTACTGGCACATTCACATAAACACAGGTTTATTGCAGTTTAGAGGAGTAGTTTTTTTGCTGTGACGTTTTTAACGTGTTATGTGTACACTTATAGAGGTTGTTGTTGAGTTGATAGTTTTACAATGTTCCTAAATGTTCAGATATTACTAGTAGAATAAGGAATCTTACAGCATGCCTCGATAGAGTTTCCGTAGTGTGTATGTACCTCTAAATCTGTCTGTGCATGTAGAGATTAAAGATGCAATGACAGATATTTTTATGTTAACAAATGACTGAATGATGTGTAATGTGAAAGGTGCCACTCATAGTGACCAACCCACAGGGGATTATCACAGTTCCCCTCTGCTTTACAAAGCATTTTAGCATCTTTCAGCTCATTGTTTTGGTTTTACGACCCTCAACTTTACTGTTTTGGTTCAGGCTACATCCACTCTACTACATTTTTGTTTTAAAACACATAACCTTTGCTGCGTTTACACTTAGCATCTACACTACTCCAGCGTTTTATAACCCTAAAAGCGGAGACCTTTTAACCTGAAGTTTTAAAACAAAAAGTAGTAGTGTGGATGTAACCTCAGTCTCACCTCCATCACCTTTATTCCCAGCCACACCAGGCCAATGCTTTTAGCAAAAAAGCTCAAATTGACCTCTGTATGCTACCTGCCCAGTACCAAACAGCAGACACAAAGGGTTTGCAACCAGCTGGTGGTTTAGCCGCCATATCAAGAGCCAAATCCATTCACCAGGAGTTGCTGGAGGCCAAAACAGAGCTAAAAGGAGAGTAAATAACTAACTTAAATGTGTTAGTTGGCCCGAAACACCACTCAAAATGAATGCTAATTTATTCATAATTATGTATTTTTACTACTTTCAGGCATAATGTTTCATTCCAGGGCACTTGAAGTGAAGTTTCTTGAATTCATTTTTTGCATTTCTGACACTTGAGACACATTCACTATCACTATCACACTATCACACACCTGCCCATTGTCTCATTGTTCCACTGCCAAAGAGGAAAATGAAGTCAGTTTCTCTTTGAATTCACTAGAACCTTTGTGGAATAGTCACATGATGTCAGCATTAAAAACTTTGTGAGCTGCAGTGGCTACTTCTGTAATAAAAGGTAGGACAGATTCAGGATAAATGCACGGTGGTGGAATTGTACCACTGTAGACTGTGTACCTCTGTTAGAGCAGACTCAGTTTTTTATCTGCAACCAAACACAGTCTGTGGTTGTAGGAAAATTAGAAGCCTATTCATTCATGCTGTGATGTTGCCAGACAACAGGCATTGTGCAAATGAAGCTGCTCTGTGAGTCCTGAGTAATAAAGCGACTTGTGAAGGAGATGAGATGTGTATGAAATCATACCGCGGACAGGTGTTTACTCGTGTGTTGCTTTGTATCCAGGTGACAATATCAGACAACACAATATTGGGACGTGCCCCTTGACAAAATGTGAAGAGCTTAAAGGAATGTTTGCGAGGAAGTGTACAGTAGTTGCTTTTGTGTGCGTGTGTGTGTGTGCACCCATGCATTCCAGCATGTGGGCGTGACGGCATGAGTGTGTTTGGTGTGTCTGTGTGTAGGCATTTAGGTGTGTATGCCAGAGCTGATGGTGTTTATTGAGGACAGCCCAGCCTCTGTGACCGGCTCATTAAAAGATGCATGCTTGGCTGGTCCTTAGTCCTCTCTCCGTCTGTAGTTAGTGATCTTGGCTCAGCACATGGCCCATTTTTCCCCTGCCTCAGCTCCACAATGTGAAGTTCTAATGTGCAGATTTACAGAAAAAAGAACATTTACGTCCTTTGATTTCATATGATATAGCAGTCGAGTCAACAAAAAGAGCGGTAGAGTAGTATTGGTAGACATCTGCGTATGCTTAACATGAAATTGGAGTCAAATGCTTCCTTTGTGTTTTCTCTCATTTTGTTGTATAATATGTTTTCCTGCTCATTTCCCAATATAATTGAATGCATTTCTGTCTCTCAGGCGCAGGTTAACAGTTATTGCATAAACAGTGACGAGAAAGACACCGCTGCTTTGATAGAGGATGACCCAGACCAGCAGAATGAGGCCTGTGAGCAGACATGTGGAACTGACAGGTAGGAAAGAGGCTGCATGTCCGCGTCACGCTGTATCTTTACCTGGCTTTGTTTTCTTCATCTTCCCTGATGGAGACAGCCAGGACTGGACAGGTTTGAGTGTCATTCCTAAACTTAATCTGTTCATTTAACCTAATGAGACATGCAGTTTTTGGTTTTTAAACATAAAACCTGTGACAGCAATATGAAGCCTAGCTGCATAGTAAAATGTGATATCAAGTACTTTTTGAAGTGTTGAGCCTCCTGTGCCCCCTTGTGGTTTATAGAGAACAACACAGAAACACAGAGGAGTGGAGCTTTGTGAAATTGGGCTAAAATGACTCCTGAGCCTGAACGGCTTTAAACAATATCCTTAGCCTTCTGGTTTCAATCTGTGTTCATACTGATTTTAAAGAGCTTTCTTTCTTTTCAGTCCAAAGCCCATCCCTGACCAATTTCCTGCAGTCTCTTCTGCAGATGTTGATACCACAGAGGCAGAGCTGGCTCCATTCCCTGAGGTTGGTGATTCTTCCCTTGTGATCCCCCCCCCCCCTTCGTGAATGGTGACAGTTGACATCTGTAACATTAACATGTTGTTTGGTTGTTGCTTTGCATACCTACCTGGGAAAATATGCACTTTGTATCTGCGTTGTTGTAGTGTGATGCTCTGTTAACAATCTGTAATCTGTTCTGTGTATGTGTGTGTGTGTGTGTGTGTGTGTGTGTGTGTGCACAGAGCTCCACCCCTCTCCTCGACACCAGTGCACAGAGATCTAAGGCAGATCTGGGAAAGAGGCGAAGTCGATCGCGTCCGTCACGCTCGCTCCGTGCAGTGTCCGCCCCGACAAAAAGCCCGGACTGGAGGACCCATGACTCCACAGGTTATTACTGCATCCATAATGTTATCTAATCTACATGGAGGGCTGGAGCCCATTGTTTTACATTTCAAAATAAACAAGCAATGTCTCCATCAAATACGTCCGCTCCAGGCGAAAAAGCAGTCTGGAAATGTTGAATTCCTGCATGTTCTAACTGTTTTTAGAGATAAAAGAGGAATCTTCTAAGCAGAGAGAGTTAGACTCTGAGGAGGAGCAGCCGAAACCGAAGATAGTCTGTTCTCCTCCTCCCACCTCTCAAAGAGTCCCCATGTTCCCTGGTTTGAGCCCTGCAGCCTTAATTGTAAGTTCTCTCAAGAGTTCAAGGAGAACTCAAGTACACCATGTTTTCCAGTCTTTATAGTATATAACATGACACAAATGAGTGGCATTTGAATTGAGTAAAGTGTACTTTCTCCCGAAGGCTCAGTTAAAAAAGAGAACAGGTGGAGGAGGAACAGGAGGAGGAGAGGAAACAGAAGAAGACAAGGGAAGAAAAGAGAAGGAGAGTCAAAATGAGGAAGCGGCACCGTCTCCCTCACAACTGCCCCGCTCTCCTCGCTCTGCTGCCCATCTGGCGGGGGCTGCACGAGTGCTGCCACCGTTAGGCGGCACTGATGGAGGGTAAGAAAAGAGCATGACAGCAAAAAATGATGATGAAATTAAATCATGACTCTCCTCTGAACTGTGATTCTGTGTGTCATTCAGCACCGTCTCCTCTCCCGCTTGGCTGAAAGAACTGAAGTCCAAGAAGCGTCTGAGTCAGTATGACAGCGAGACTTAGCCAGACACAGGTGGGTGATATGGATGAGGTGATAATTGAAATACCAAAGACACAGCTTCTTTGCTACATAATAAAATACAATTTGTAAAAAACGTCTTGCTCTACAGACTTTTTCTTGCTATAGAAAAGGAGAGTTCTGTTGTTACCTTGACTTATAATAATGTTCAATAAGGTGCCAGGCACCTCTTGTTATATTAGACTTTCTTCCTAGAATTAGTACAACACATTGGTCAAAGATCCACTCACATTTTTTTCATTTTTGCAGTGCCTAAAACCTTTTCATGTATCAACATACTTTTTTTATTTTTGGTCATTTTACCAGCATTCTGAGTTTGTCAAAGACACAAATTTTTGCTTCTTCTTATACAAAAATGATCCAGTGGTCCGTATAAATACAGATGACATTCCCATTTAGCAACAGAATTTGTGATAACAGGCACATAAGAGCTTTCATAACCCATGAAATGAATTGCTATAATGTAGAACATTATAGGACTTAACATGATCAGCCATAGAGGAGCATTGACCATGAAAGTTTTGACATTTGACTTATACTCTGAATTGCTGCCGAAGTGAAAGCATTATTTAAAAGGACTAATTTGGTTGTGAGTCATAATGCAAGGAAGCTGAATAGGTTTTACAATAACAGAAAGCGAATGGTTTAAACTTTCCGGCAATGCTGTCAGAAACACTCGGGTTATTTAATGCAGACTGTGACTAAACTGACAGCAAAGACAAAAACAGGAAGTGGGCCACATCTCTGCAAAGCTATCTCTCAGCTATCATGATCAAAATTCTGCAGTGGGTTAAGATGTCCTCATTGTACCTGAATGCAGTTCACTCTGCTGGATGCTCTTTTACTTGCCTGTGGAATTGCTGCTTGCAGCTATATTTTGCTCTTTATAGCTAAGTGAGAAGGACATGTGGGTGTAACAGGGTTATGGGTTTGAGGGCCACATGGGCCACCCATGCTAAAAATGAATGCACCCATGGTAGAGTGCTTACAGATAAACCCATCCAACAAATGATATAGGATAAATGTTGAATATATGACATAAAGTTGATTTTTGCTGTAGTCTGAACTTTTCTTTCATTTGTTCCCCTTAGGACACACTGAATCAACAAGAATCAGTCCATCTTAGCTGCTGCTGCTGACAGACACCTGACCATGATTGCTCCATTTGTACTTTTGAGTGCCTTATTTTGGACCGTTACTGAGATATGCAGGAGGGGAAATCAGGCTTTTGCTGAACACAGAGACCATCAATAACGTTTCTATTTTGCTAATTAAATATGGTGCCATGGTTATGTGCTAAGACTGTGATGTTTTAATGCCAAGTTTTATCTACTGTTGTACAGAGGCACAATGTATATCCCAGTGTAATTTTAAAGCAAATCCATGTCTTATTGTTTGAATATGTCCATCATATACTGACAGAGACCAATGACATTAGGCCTTCAGCAGGGTATTTATCTCTACACACACACACACGTACAGAAAAGACAGAATATAAATAATGGATTGCACCGTGTGTGTATTTAGTTAAATAGTACAAAGGTCTTTAACATTAATTATCTTTCCAATGGCAGATCATCCCAAGTAAATGTTTAAGCACTTTACGAAAGTTCTAAGAAATCGCCGCCCATATAGTCATACTTTTAAGCAATAGAAGAATCAAGAACTTTCCTGTAGTAACACGGTCATGGGATTATTTTTGTTACACCACGAATGTCTGTCTTATCTTTAAAGTAAGATTCCACTAAATGTAAATGTAAAGATGCACTTTCTGTGTTTAATGCCCAATAGCCAGATCATCAACAGTGAGCTGGGAGGAAATTTTGGACATGCTATAACAGAATCAGGAATTGTGTTTTGCAAAATCCATAAAAATGCATGAATCTGCCCTAGAGTCTTTTATGTGCCTTTTTAATGTTCAGGAATGACTGTCATCAATGCTGTAATCAACATAATGTATGATAAAAGGAAATTGAGGGAATTTTATTAAAACTTTTTCTATGAAATGCAATTGTGTGTTTTTAATTGGAGACTTGTACTTCATAGTGCAAAAGGAGGTGGAGCATGACAAAGCATATCCCTACAGGTCAGTTTTAAGACACAACTTATAAAAATTGATTACATAGTCTCATTCATGTTCTATAAAAACCCATGTTGAATGCAGCTTTTTGGAAGCTGGATGAAGAGAAAGGTAAAGAAACAAGTAGAAGACATGAAACTGGAGAAACAGATAGCTGGGTGGGGCCAATACTGCTGAGTGAGACTGATCTCTGTTCATTCTCTTGGCAGGCAGTCAGTGCGTGTGCCCACTATAGGATCATGGTCAGGGTGGCAGCATGGGCAGAGCCGGGCAGCGTTTGCCAGTGTGCCAGGGACAGAGGGGCAAGCCTATTGAGAAGCAGTGTGATGGACACAATGGGTGCGACAGACTTGCTGCATCAACAGGCTTTTTGCTGCTGTGGCCAGAAATAAACCATAAATACCCCCACCGGCTTCCACCCACCGCTCGCCAAGCCTCCACACCCACACACACCCTCACACTGAGACAGACAGAAAAGAGAGAAAAGAAAGAGGAAAGACGGAGAGCGTGGCTTGTACGTGGTGCAGTGAATCACAAGCCATCCAGGTAAAAGAAAATGAAGATCATCCCTCTCTCCAACAGGCCTTTCTCTTTTCCTCTCTCCCTGTCCACTCTTCTATCTGCATCCAAATGCTTGCTTCTTAAGTAGCATTTTGTGTGTGCATTATTAATGTGTTATTCTTACGTATACAACTGACACAGCTAAGATTTGAGTAAAATAAACAAGTAAAGGTGTGCATTGTCCTTCTTGTGATCATGTTTTCAAGTGTAATAATGTTTTTGTTTATGCAGATAACACAATTGAACAACCTAAGAGTAAAAATATATCTAATGTCACCATGTATAGTACTAAACAATGTAATTGCTGTGCTTTGTAGAGGGAAAATGACAGAACAGCAGGGAACCCCAGACCTGCTGCCTGCAGAGAAGGGCCAAGGAGGGGCTGGAGCCACATATAAGGTACCTAATTTAAGAACTTTGCTGGTGTGTTGTAAATTTAAATAAGTGAGAAATACCATGAACTGGGTCTTTGCCAATGGTGGAGATCACACATCGTCCAACTCCCCTTCTGTCTTGCAGTTGGCGATTTTTGAGTACGAGAACTTTCGTGGCAAGAAGGTGGAGTTGTCTGGAGAATGTAAAGATATGATGGAGAAGACACAGAGAGTTGGCTCAATCATTGTGGAGTCAGGACCGTGAGTAATCCACTTTCACTATGTCAGACTTCCATGTCTGCATCCTGTTTTTTAGCCATTTCCCTTGCTAAGGATTACTGTGTGCATTTATATGTAATGCATTTTCTCTATATCATCAGATGGGTGGGGTTTGAGCGTCCAGGTTTTGCAGGAGAACAGTTCGTGCTTGAGAAAGGAGAGTATCCTCGGTGGAGCACCTGGACCAACTGCCAGAGTAGCTACAGCCTGAGCTCATTCAGGCCCCTGAAAGTGGTCAGTGTTATCAGTGTAATATTAGCAGATGTAGCTTCCTATCAAACATGCTCAAACTTGTTGTTTTTCTCTCCAGGACAGTGCAGATCATAAGCTGCACTTGTTTGAGAATGCAGGCTTTGAAGGCAGAAAGATGGAGATTGTTGATGACGATGTCCCCAGTCTGTGGGCTTATGGTTTCCAGGACCGTGTGGCTAGTGCTAAGGCTATCAATGGAACGTAAGATGTAACTCTAAACATTTTTTACAATAGATGTAATTGTCTTCTATTTAAAAAATGTTTGTGAATGTGTATTTTTTTATAAGCATGTGGTTCTATTATGTAACCCTGTTCACTGTCCCAGAAATGTTATACACCTTTATTTGTCTTCCCTCTGAAGGTGGGTGGGGTACATGTATCCAGGCTACAGAGGGCACCAGTATGTGTTTGAGCATGGAGATTTCAAGCACTGGAACGATTGGGGAGCCACTGCACCTCAGATCCAGTCCGTCCGACGTGTGCGGGACATGCACTGGCACAAGAGAGGCTGCTATATTGCCCCTGCCCCTGTCCCTGCCCCTGCCCCTGCCCCTACACCTCCCAATCCCAATCCCACCCCCAACCCCAACCCCAACCCTAACCCCAATCCCAAACCCAATCCTAACCCTACTCCCAACCCCAAACCCCAAACTCAACCCCAACCTTAACACCACACCTCCAGCACCTCCTACACCAACTGGGGCAGGCTAAAGGCAGCTGGCCCGTCCCCAGTATCTCTGCTACGCCCTCTGTTAGTCTAGAATATCTGACTATGCAATTTTAAAAAACTGAAGCTGACAATAATGAAACATGTAAATCACTTGGAAATAAAGGTTTTGGCCCTGATTTTGGTTATCTGCAAATGATTGCATGTTATTTATTATGCATAAAGGAATACTAGGGATGTATTTTATTGAGAGTATTGTAATAATGTAATAATGCTTGATTGTCTATGTGGCTATGAGGAGCATCATTTAGACTGGGAAACAGCATTAAAAAAGATTGTGGTAATTATGGTATGGTTAAAGGGGCACATCTTTGATTTTTTAATAAGTCTGTTTAGGGGCCATACAAAAATTATTGGGGGTGAAGTGGGAAAATCGTATATATTTAATTTTATAAAAACCAAGAGCCTCCCCAGTCTTATTTATCTACCTATCCCAAAATATGAATTAAATCAGATGATGTTGCATAATTTGGTCGCAGGAGCAGCGCCTTAGGCAGTGATGAAAGGTTATGATAGAGGGTTATGATAAAACCACCTGAAAAGCAGGAGGATGCTAGGTTATAAATTGTAGCCAAGTGGTCCCAATCTACAGACAACCATTATCACAAATGAAATTTATTTGACATCACTGATGTTTTCAGTTCCTCATACGTTCATGATCCAGAAGACTCTGGGAAGAAAGACGGATTGCAGAAAGGTCTGTATCATTTAGAAAATCTCAAACTATTTGAGATCAAGTCAAGTTAAACTTCATTGATTTGTGTTACAGTTCTGACTGGGGGAAATTTACCACAAAGCATCATCATATATGGGACACTTTGCAATTAGCAAAAATCTATTAACCAAATTTGAATATTTTTTGAAAAATCTACACTATAAATCATTTAAGATGGCTGAATTTACAAATTCACAAAGTTCCTCATCACCATCAAATAGGTAGCTGATGTTTGTTTTGGAAAACACAATACAAGGGGAACTTATTAGTTATTAATGATTGAATGTCTCTAGTAAAGAGTAAAGAGAGGTTCAAACTAAATGCTGTTTTGCTTGCATCATGGGACATGTAGGATTTAGTGTTTTTCAGTTTGACTCACACGGAGGACCAAGAGTCAACGTATCCTAGCCTCTGCTGCTTTGATGTTGACCACTTTTTAAAAAACACAAAAGAAACCTCTGTCTCCTGTGAGTCCCCAAACTTTATAGAAGTCCCAACAAATAGGCCTGTTTCGTATAATATCAAATTGGTTAGACATGGTATGATCAGCAGCAATTATATATGGAGTGAATATAGTCTCAATATGATTTGTAACTGAAAAA
The DNA here is from genome assembly GCA_036024295.1 of Nannoperca obscura. Taxonomy (NCBI): domain Eukaryota; kingdom Metazoa; phylum Chordata; class Actinopteri; order Centrarchiformes; family Percichthyidae; genus Nannoperca; species Nannoperca obscura. Next base: position 3,369 of record JAVQJL010101621.1, on the reverse strand, counting down.
CAAGATAGCACAGGAAGCTTTTTGAATACACATTTACAAATCATATTGAGACTATATTCCCTCCATAGTTATATCTGTCAAATGAAAAATCTTCTTCAACGTTGATATTACTCTCCAATTCTAATTAGTAAATGTATTCATTCATTAATTCAATACATTTTATTCACAATTAATATTATGGTCATACATTGTTTCCGTTAATGTTTTTTTCAAAGAATAAAAATCCTCATGTAGGAAGCTTTCATCAGTCTGTCCTTGTGGTTAACAACAGGATAGGGAACATCCTGTCATTGGTTTAAAACAACAGCCGGACCCGCCCAGAACATTCCAGTCATCCAATCAAACGCCACCTTCATTCAGCAGGCTCTAGAGGTGGGCGGCGAACGCGCAAAATTTGAAAGTTCACCGGAAACAACGTTGACCGAGAGGAAAATGGTGTGCTCCATAGCATGTTAATGTTTTTATGTATATTAAAAAAGCACTATAAGAACCTGTATGGCAGAATGGTGAGTAATCTAATACCGTATTATTTTACCACTGTAAATATAACTGATGTACATTCATGCGTGGCACGTTAACCTTTTTCTTTGTTGGGGAAGTTAGCAAGCGCTAGCCAACGTTAACTTAGCATGCTAAAGGGACCGGTTGTTGACATTTGTTGACAGTTGTTTCCTTGGTCTTTCTATTACCTCATATTACCGTCGTAGATATCATTAATCTATTATCGTGTTTCATTTAAGTACATACGTCCTTTCACTTCGACCTACTTTGTGTCATTCGCTCAGGTTATGTGTTGTTAAGCCATGTTGAAGTTCAAATACGTGAGTCAGGGAAGCCTGAAAACGCTGCCGTCCTCTTCGGACCCCATCACCAGCCGCAGCTCGCGACTCAATCAGGTGTTTCAGGTAAAGAAATGTTTATCTTTGGTGTTCTGGTGCCATTAACTGTAGATATGCATTGTCGCAAACACGTTGTAACGTTACAGTTTCAAATTAGCCACAGTAACTGCCAGTAGCTAACTTCCTTTTTCTGTGTTTCTGTGTTGTTCCCAGGGCCGAGTCAGCCTGAGTGGGCAGCAGGGAGGATGCACTTTAGGTCGGGAAGAATTTCTGGAGGCTCTGTTGCTGCTCTACCAAGAGTGCGCCTCCCCAGAGCTTATGAGGATACATCATGTGGCCAACTTTGTCAATAAGTGTAAGCATACATTGTACACGTGTAGGATTTCTTTGTTTGTTGTTGTTTACTTTTTGGCAAATCCAGCAGTATTTTTCCATTTGGTAATGGGTTCAGCTTTTAAAAAATACATAATTACAATTCTTTCCCTGTTGTTTTGGTGTTGGCTTTGCAGACCATGATACTTCTCTATTGTTTCTAGTTCACATTATTTACAGTATTAGGTGATATCATCCTAAAACAAAATAATTAGAATTCCGATTACACAATAAGCAAATATAGGCCATACAAAGAATATAGGTTTTAATATCAGCCAGATGGAATTCATTTAATATCAATAGTATGTGTATGTAACTGTGTATGACTAATTTAATAAGATCTTGTATTTGTGGTATTTTTACAATTTGCGTCCTTAAAGTTGTTTCACATCCTTTCTCATGAATAGTGGGTGTAAAGCCTCTGTGTGTTTGTTTTGTGAAACAGTTTCTGACGTGGTCTCAGAGCTGCGGGCCCTGCAGCCTTGGCTCTATGACTTTGAAGTGCGTGCAGTGGTGGGTCGCGGTCGCTTCAGTGAAGTCAAAGTAGTCCGGGAAAAGGCCACTGGAGATGTTTGTGCACTGAAAGTCATGGACAAGACAGTTTTACGCACTCAAGAAAATGTAAGCTTCATGTGGTTTGAAAAAGTTGACAGCCTGTATTAGTAGTTAAATATAGAAAATACATTTTGGAAAGTATTTTTTTATACTAATCATATGTATTTATCACATAACAGGCCATTTATAAGTTACATTTTAATATGTCACAGTAGGAAAAATACAAGTAAAATGAATGATTGCTGAATTCCATTTAGCGGCTCATTGTCACACTGCCATGGTTTACTGGGACGCATGCTTGTCCTGCTGTGATGAGTCAAAATGTTTGCAGTGAAGAGGGTCTTTAGCCAGTATCAAGAGGCGAGCTCAGTTGTTGTGTTTGATTGATTTAGGGATTCTGAAGGTTCATTCATAACTGGACACATTTCACAGAACCATGGCATAGGCATTTAAGTCAACTAAATATTTTTTAACTAACATCGACTGACAAATACTAACCACAAAATTGTGTTGTTTATCATCAAATAAACATGAATAATAAGCAGATATATTAAGAAAAAATTGTGTACAAAGGTGCATCTGGTTGATTTAAAATATATTTAAGCAAGTGTTGTGGTTTTCATTTTGCACTATCCTCTATGTCATTTCACTGCTTATTAACCTAGTTGGCTTTCCAAAGTCACAGTCTGAAAAAGGTCCACTGGGGGGTGCTGGAGGTTTGAATACAGCAGAACAAAACTTGGTACATTATTTCACAGCTGTGCTCTCTGGCATGTGACTAATAGAACAGATCTCAGTCTGAATAGTACATGAGGCTGCGACAGGAAGGGATCTGAAGTGAGCAATACAATGAAAAACTTGTATGAACAAGAAATGTTTTGTTTGTGCCACCTGTGACTCCTTTGAATAATTTTAAATGACATCCCACTTATAAAACTAGCAACATAAACTGAAACTAGAAAAGGAGGGAATGAATTCTTATCATCAAAATGTTTGATATGTGCATTAATACACTTAGTTTTTAATTGAAAAAAACAAATATTAGATTACATTTAAACCCCAATGAAGAAACCCCTTTTCAGTGTTTTTGACAGATGAGTTTATGTGCCTGATGCACTACTCACAATAACAATATGTGCAGCACTGCTGTTGAATTTATTTAATGTATATATGCTGATTGCACACCTTTTCAATTCTTCTCAGATGGTTTTTCATGAAGAGGAGCGGAGGATCCTGTCTTTGAACAGTAGTCCCTGGATCCCGCAGCTTCTATATGCCTTCCAGGATAAAGAATATGTCTACCTGGTGAGACTAGTTTTCTTTTCAGATCATGAGGATGGAAATGACTATTTCATAGACATTTCTCCTTGTCAGAAGAATATGTTATGGGTATTTTACAAACTGGCATAGGCCAAAAGGGGAGTAATGGGGTAGGAAACATGCCAAACAAATGACCCACATGGTACAGGCCTTTATTTGTATTATAGGTCTGGAGGTAGTCTTTTTAACTTGAAGAATACTAGCCATTGTTTAAGAGAGACTAAACTGTAATAAATGGAACCAGATGGGGGTGCAGTGGTCACCATTCCACTGAAATGTTGTT
>JAVQJL010101620.1:0-15303 GCA_036024295.1 Nannoperca obscura | reverse complement strand
GTGTGTGTGTGTGTGTGTGGGGGGGGGGGGCACAGTCTATAATTCATGTAAATTACTGTTTTTTTTATATTTTGGCATATCTCTCTCTCTAGAGGAGAGAGGCCATGTGATAGCACTATTCCTCTGCTTATCAACATGATGTGCTGCAGGGCTGACAGAGCTCAAGGCCAGATTGAGAAGTAGTGAAGGAGTTTGTATGTGTATGTCTCTGTATGGATATTTGTGTGTTGCAGTGTTGGGGTATGCGTCCATGCATGTATGCATGTCTTTTGGGCAAATAGTGTGCATAGTTCAACAAGGGGGGGAAATTACCTATATGGTGGAGAAAGTCAATCACTGTGGCATTAAAGTTGTTGTTGCAGATGACCCAAACAAATTGAAAACAGACATGAACTGTTTCTCCTCCTGTAGCCCTGGTAAATTAGGGCTGACCGAATCCTCCTTACATGCGAGTTCCATTTCTGGAGGCAGCAACATTATTAGACATCGCCTATGTCCTAAGTCCCTGCATTGCCACCGGTTTAGGAGAAATGTAGGTCATCATAGAAAACCCACCTTCAAGCCCCCATCCAGCTCAAATCCGACTGACATCTTTGAAGTAAGAGAAGTCTTGGGCTGCACACTAATCCTTCCGGTCATACTGAGTTTCAAATTCAATCTCAGTTTTCTCATTATAGGTTTTGGAGATACTGAGACCCCATATTGGTTAAGAGATAGTTCAGTTAATCTGATAGTGTCCTGTAGTAAGGCCTGTAGAAACCAATGATCCTGGATCCATAGGTTAAGGATATTAACAGTGCAGCGCAGGTGGTTAAAACTCAAGAGGGAAGACGGTGAGCTATGGCTGAGCGTGGTGAATTGGTGTTTGTTTGGATAACCAAGTAATGTGCCCCAAATATCTAAAAGGGTGATTCTGTGGCTTGTTTATGGAGAAGTTGAACATAGAAGGTAAAGAAATGTACAGAATATAAAGAAAGGGCTAACTAAAATCTAAAGCAAAAGTTCACTGATTGTATAATGAAAAATATGTTGTTGAAACTGGCACAGAAATTCACACAGCAAATGCAACCTGTGCCTTGTGCCCTAGGAACTGAAAAACAGTTTATAAATAATAAAAAATATGCTCTCAGGAAAATGGTATACAGACCAGAAAATATAGACACCTACCCACACAAACACACACATAAACATACCTTTCATTTTTGCATTGCTATCTACTATTGTCTGCATTTCATGTCATACTAATGAAGTCTGGTTCTTCCTGTGTGCCTTTTCCTGATAATACAAAAGTTATAGATTTTTTTTATTCCAGTGAGATGGCCTTAAAATGTTTAGGGAAAGTCATAGTAATTGTATGTCTGTGTGACAAGAATCTAATTTCATCTCATAACAGACTAAAACCCCCTCATTGGGGCGAGCAGCAAGATCAATACTGTTGACATGGTAGAAAATAGGTCAGGATGTGTCTGAGTCAAAGAAGCACAGGGAATCAACATATCCAGTACACTGCTGCCTTATGAGACTCTAAAGCCTTGCAACAAAATGGGCCTGAAAGTGGTGTGTTTGGACAAAACCCAAGCATAAAACAGTGACTAATAAAATGTTGACAGGCACAAACCTCTAGCTGCACAACCTGGATAATGCAATATGTCTGGCTAGTGTTAGTAATGTTTAGTAACCCACATCGCCTGCATCCAGTTAATATTTTTTCAGGCATCACCAGAGACAATTTACCACACACAAGCACACTCACTTGTAAGAGCATAGCCACATCTGCGCACATGCACACACGGTAGTGGGAAAATGACCTTGGAAAGTTTGTCTTAAGATGTTGTTGCGCAACGTTTTTGGACACATTAAAAGTATCCACGGTGCTTTCTTTGTATTCTCATGTTTCACTAATTTTTATGTTCTCTGGGACTATCAGGTTGTTGGTTCTGTAAATTATTTCCCTTTTCCTTTCTCGTTCAAGCTGTTCAAGTCTCATCTCCAGCAGTGTTCTGACCCATTTAGACTGTTTTTACGTAAGGCGAATTTAAGAGGAGACATGATGCACATCAGTAAGATGTTGAGCCTAGGCTGACAGGCCAAATGTCTCCCAAAATAGGATGACAAGTAAAACATGTAGGTTTTCAGCTGGAGTTGACTTAAGTTATGTCCCAGGCTTTGAGAAGCAGAAAGTTGTGTATCACAGTTGGCAATTTGGCACTGTGCTACTGGGTACTAGACCTTGCCGTGGACCTGTGTGGGCAGATGTGCTGCTCTGATTTGGCTGTAAGCTCACAGTGGTAATGCAGTCTGCAGGGTGGAGATTGAACATGGAAACAGATCAGAGATCTCTCCGTGTAGATCATGCAGATACTTTGGAGGAACATATAAAATGTGAGAGCACAGTGAAAATATAACAGATTCTGAAAAACTGTTCAGATTAAACTTGGTTTGGAAAATGCTAGTTGTTGACTTGTCAGAGAGGAGATTAGAGGTTGTAAAGCATTTTTATTGAAGCATTTTAAGGTTCAAAAGCATTTTACCAATCCTAAAAAATGTTTTACAATGATGGTCAACAATGAACCATTTCTAAAATGTATAATTGATAATTGGAATAATATATTAATTTCACAGTATGTTTAACTCCTAAACCCTTTTTTAATAACTGGCAAAATATCAAGTTGGAGCGTTCTGTGTGGTTAAATGACTTACTTCACTACATGTTTAAAGAATGTATATCACCTTGCAATAAGACATCTAAAATATGACAAGCCTGTTCACAATTATTTCACACCTTTCACCGCTCTTCTAATATTCTTTGGACAGTGAGTAGATCTTGCATATACTGCTTTAAGCAGTACTGGCTTCCCTATAATTACATTCATAAATGTCCAAGTCCTCATACAAAAGGCTTGACCTGTTTGTGATGTGCCGAGTCAAGTTAATATTATCAAAGCTGACTTATCTCCAAGAGGATGGCTTGCAGATTAAAGGGGGCTTTTAAGACAATCCTATGCTGACATTCACCTGTATTGGAGGCTAATACTGTGTTTATAAGCTACCTGACTGACAGCTGGTCTTTCTCGATGGGGGATCATGCTTAAACACATGCACACACACAGACACATACACACCCACACCCACACAAACACTCTGTTAAGACCCAGAGATCCATGGTTTAGACCCAGACCATGGTCACATTGAACTGCACTCCATGGCTACAAGCCCTACAAGCCTGGCACGCTTAAGTGCACAGCTATGGATTAGCGGTTAGCCCAGCAGTACCCCTTGATTATGCACTTTGTGGTGACAACCTGAGCACGACTCCATTATAATTGACCTCCTGTTAAACCAAGCAAGCTCACACTTTCTCATAATGGTGGCTGTGAATAAACCTTAAGGTTCTTTACCTAGTGTGTGGCCAAGTCACATGGCATTTCACTCTTCAATTACCTGACAGAGGCAGCCCTCCTGCTCCCCAGATTTTATTATCACTAAATGCTCTTTGGGTCTCCCAAATGGCAATTATCTCACCATGTTCACAGGTGATTCAGCATGAGTTCCATTAGTCTCTTGGTAGAATGCTGCTACATTAGTTCATGGCCTCTGCTCTCTTGTTAGTTTCCAGGCCACAGTAATGACAAATTGGAGCAGACTCTAATTCAAATTTCAAATAAAAAAATCAGTCATTTAAAAGAAACATTTTTATGCAGGGTGTAGTTCTGTAATGGAGTACAATGTCTTTATCTGTAAGACTGGTTGCTTGGTTTCCAAATCCCATAAATTGCTCTTCCTGACATAAATGACCAACGTCAGTGCTTGCTAGTCTGGGTAGTCTGCAAATCAACAGCAGGGATAGAAGTGCACTGGAGTAGAAATTTAACTCAAAATCAAATAAGAAACGAAATATATCTTTTGGTTAATAACAACTTTCACACTTCATAATTGGTTGTCTTTTTTAACCCTGTTGATGCTTCAAAGAACAGATTTTTGCCAAATGTAGCCTTCTTTCAGTAAAATCAGTTCACTAGCAATGCCTTTTTGTTGTTTGCTTGTTGAATACTGTGATGGTATCATTAGTAGGGTTGCTGACCGTCCAATCAGGCATTTCATATTAATCCTGTCTGCATATCTTGCTATGAGGGAATGCAAGTTTAGTCCCTATCATGGCTGTTTGCAGATGTCATACTGTACATTTGTAAACGTATTTATTCAGACAAATCTGATCTGTATTGTTTTTTGTATGTGGTGAGTGTTTATGTCATTGACACTACTATTATTTGGATACTGATGCATGATACTGATGGTTCTACATTACCTATTACAATAAAGAAGCCTAAAACAATGGTTGGCTGCTTAACAGCAACATTGTTACTGCAAGGAGCTTGTTGTCTATCAAATTTATGTGATCCTTTTCATGACGTCCACGTCTTCTCTTCTGCATTTAAATTTCAACTGAACACAACATTGTTTTTGTTTTTTTATTGTTCATACATAAGGTGATTTATAAAGCTAAGAATGCCACACAAAAAAAGTTCCTTTGGACTTTAAAGAATAAATAAATACAAATAAAATGTAATTGGATCATGTTTTTTCTAATGATTTTTTCTTTGATTTAGTCTAGCCATTCATACAATGCATCTCGGGTCATTACACATGATGAAATTTAAAATGTCATGTCATAGCTTATTACAGATGCATTTAGATTTATTATTCTCACTTTAGGCTCTGAATGTACAGTATGTTATAACTGAGGTTTTACAAACACTCTCGATATGGCAGTCACCAGTGAGCAATCAAGTTGCGTATTTGTGAAGTGACTACAATCACCCAGCTATTCCCTGCATAAAAATCCATGTCAAAAGAATTTAGACCTCTGGCCATCATTGGAGAGGTTCCTGTGGTGTGTGTTGCTCATCTGTGTGATTGATGATAGGGCCTTGCTCTCTGTGGTCTATGACAGGGCCTCAGTGGACTAGTCCCATAGCAACTACTCAAATGTGACAAGCAGACCAAGCTGGCAGACACTGGCCAAGGTGAGAGCAGGACAGATGGGAAGCCTCTCTCCAGAGTATCTTCCACAAAGCAGAACCAAACAAACTGCTTAAGGATTCACATTAGATTCCCCTCCTTCCCATCTTGCAGGCATGGCCATCTTCTTGCTCCTCCAACAGGTCTTTTTCATTTACGTTTTGACACTGGTGTTCTTCACGCTCCCTTGCTGCATCGAGCCCCAGGTCTTCAAGGTTAATCAGTCTGGTTGGATGTATATGCCAGGATGCATCTGTAATCTCATGGAATTGTTCATATATCACACAGAGAATGTAAGGGAAAGGAGGAGCGCAGCCTCTCTCGATAACCCAGACAGAGGACTTATAATGCATTTGGACAGACAACGCTCTCTTGTGATTTGCTGTCAAATTTTACAACAACGGAGAGAGGTGCGGGTGGAGCTCATGTGAATCACCTGAGGGGACGGCAATGCTCACACCACCAGTCAACCAGGCCCAGCTCCTCCTCTTCACGCCTGAACGGCATCCTAAACATGGCTGTGCTGACCTTGCGAGCAGCCATTAAACACCTGGAGGAATTCTCCCCATCTAATTACATTTGCCACTGCCAGCCCTTTGGTGAAAACAGGGACTGTTCCCCATAGTGGTGTTTTTAGAAAAAGTGAACAGTGTCAAGTTAAGTTCACTTTTAATTATTCCTTCAAAACACTGCTATTTTCTAGGAATATAACAGAAACTTTCTACAAAATAACAATGGCATAAATAGTGTCTGATGTGAGCAATAGCTACTTTAGTAAAACCAACAATGAATACATTTAATGTATTCAATATTATATACAAATTCTAAATACCCTGCATTAGGGCTCAACTAACAACAATATTTAGTGATGATTAATCAGCAGATTATTTTCTAAATTAAGAATGGTCTATAAAATGTCAGAAAAAAGTAAATATTTGGCCAACCACTCTGAAGCCAAAGGTGATCTTAAAAATGCTTGTTTTATCTGAGCAACAGTTCAAAACATAAAAATATTCAACTTAATATCACGTAAGACATAGAAAAGTAACAAATCCTCACTAGTGAGAAATAAGTAGGTGTTGTCTTTTTTATTTTAAAATGACTTAAACGATTCATTGATTATCAAAATAAATGCAGATTAACTTTCTGTCTCTCAACTAGTGAAATAATCAATACTTAAGATGTAGTCTATATACATGAATTGACAGGCATGTTTTTCCAAATACATACTCTATGTGAAAAAAATGTGTGATAAGGTGTTTACATTTCTTAGTGTCCTGGCTAATGTCTTTATTTTCCACCTATCAATTTTTGATGTATAAAAGCTGAAATTATCCTAGCTTGTACAGATCTGTGCATCTAAACACACTCAATATGCGTCTCTTTGATTACAGAAAACAAAAGAGCCATGCTGAAAAAAGCTGTGGTGGGTCTGACATTGGTGGAGCAATTCCAAATAGGCCTCATGGTTGAGTGAGCGAAAGGAGTTGGTAATAGCACTTCATTGTAGACAGACAGGACGCTGAGTAGAGTGAGGTGGGTGGGAAGAGGGGTGGTATTTTGATATCATTCAAAAGCTCAGCCATGACTTCTCAAAGCAATTACTATACTGTCATTGTTTAAAATGAGGTGTCAAATTCAGATCACATTCAAAAAGAATGCAATTACACCCAGACCTGACAGGAATCACAATACCTTCTATTGTTAGCATGTAGTTTAACCGATGCCTTATGCATCTCTCAACACAGTCACATATAATTTATTCTGATGAGCAAAAACTCAAGGTTATGTTTCTCTTCCATACAAAAATTGTGATAGAATAACACAAACCGTGTCAGCTACATAAAGCCATTATCAATTTAATGTTAATTTCTAATGATAAGAGTTGGCTAGTTAAACCACTCTGGTTATGGTCTGGGTTAGGTTTGGGAACTGCCACTAACACTAAATCCTCCTTTTTAAGTAAATTATGTGTGTAGTCACTTTATTACACTATCAGTTGATCCTGCTCCCCTTCAATAATGGTCATTACAACAGAAGTTATTTTCCTGTTTGAGGTTGAATGCATTTTTTGAATTTGTTAAGGGTGGTGTTTAAACTATAATGGGGTGTTAAGTTTCTCTTTAAAGTTAGCACTTTACTTTATATTAAAGCAAGATTATGGTCATGGTAAAATGGGAAAATCGTAGCACAGAATTAAACTTAAAGTGAAATATCTTTTTTGCATGAGGTAGGAACTGAACCTCTCACCAGAGTTGTAGTTATGCAAAATACTGGGGGCGGATGAATAAAAGCACACTCAGTATATTGTAATGTTATCTAATGTAACAGCCCTGATATAAGCACTACTTTTTGTAAAGCTTATAATGTTCAGTGTGTGTTGAAACTGAGTCAACCAAGAGGTATTGATTCAACCCAGGATCTTTTGAAACTACAGTACTATTACTTGTGTTGGTGTTGTATTAGACTGCATTACATCGTAATATTTTTCCCTCGCCTACATTCACCACCCATCCACAGCTCTTATCACCTTTACTTTATGCAGCGTTATGTCAAATGTCAAATGTGCTAACTATTCGTAGTTGTCTGCTCATTTTTCACGCATATATTTGGATTTAAGATGGCATGCTGATTTCATATAATTTTGGAAGACCAGCCTCAAATCACTCAGGGAGATACTGGTGGGCTTACAAGCTGTGTTTCAGATCAAGTGATTACTGAGATTTGATTTAAAACATGCATATTTTGTAATCACATCAGCTGTTTTAAGCTCCACCAAGCAAGAGCAACAAGAGTAAATGACCAGGCGTGTCAACTTTCTCCTTCCACAGTGACTGAAAGAAGAGTCCTAGTAAACGTTGTGTATAGTATCCAACTTCTACATGATACATGATGATAACATATCTTAAAGTTACCTCTTGCTGCCACTTGAGCCGCTGGTGTTCAATGTTACCTTGTCTGTGGCAACTAAAAGCAGAAGCACAACTAATTTGTTCCAGTATCTCAAACAGAGGCATGGAGCTGAGTGGGAGAAGTGTGTGTCACTGCGAGCTGCACAAGACCGGTAACATAAGCTGAATTATTTTCCCATCGTATCCCACATGAGAAGATGGTGAGAAAAAAATCAATTTTAAATCATGTGTGGTGTGAGGTTTTATTTTTAGGCCATATTGCCCAGTCCTTGGCAAAACTGACCAGAATGTTAGGGCTCAGTGTTTGTTGTCAGAATTGCATTACACTTTTCCCAATTTGTGTTGCATTGTATGAGGACTAACAATTAGTATCAAGCTTAGGAACCAAGGGAGTATGAGACATGAGTTCATGAAAGACACTGACCTCATGAAAAATAGAAACAACAAAACAAACAGTGTGTCAGGCTGGTTCACAAATGAATTATTTAAATTATAAAAGTAAAATTAAATTAAAACGTCCTCAACTTAAGGTGTAAAAGTCCGCTTTACCATCAAAACAGTGTGTTTAGACTTTGAGGGAGATTGTTGGGCAATACAAGCAGTTCAGTAAGAAAACCTAAAACTTAAAGGCCAACATGATGATTCAGTAATATCACTCAGTGTACAAGTAAGAAAATGTTGGCTGTACTGATTACATTCAATAGACAAAAATAGCTAGCAAAGGAAGAAGTACTAAAATCCAAACCTGATCATTAACAGCAGTTATGCAGCAATATCTAGCTAAAGTTTGGTGAAATTAGTTAGGATTATCTTCTGTTTGAACCCAACTAGGACTACTAATTAGGACTAAAATGGCAAAAAAGAAACACTTTAGACACACTCAAAAGGACAGACCACAGCAAATTCGACAACAAAAACATTAATATAGTTCATAATAATATAATTTTGTCAGCGTAATATGACAATATTAAAAGCACAAAGGGCAAAATTTGAGAAAAATGTGATATGTGGCTTATGTCAGTGAATTTGTCCTACAGTCAGAATGACTCATGTGATTTGGAGTTATTCACCCTCTAAGGAGACTACCAAAGGGGATATGACCAATTCACTTGCAATTTAGAGTTACTGATGCATTGATGTAAAACAGCATTTTCCCTAAAGATAGGCCTTCATCATACCTCAGTCTCTACAGAAAAAGAGTGAGTAATGAGGATGGATGAGGAGCCGTGCCCTTACTTGTTTTCTTTTTTTTACTATTGCTTACATTAGTGCAGATAGAATAGTTTATCATTGCATAAATATCATGTTTTGTTATACATTATAGGATTCAAATATAATTATTGAAAAAGCAGAGCAAACTTTTACTTTGAGTTGACTAGATGCTGGTGTACATTTTTACCATTGCCTGCTGTGACTGGCTGATTGTCAAATTTTGGTTTGTTCTTTGTCCCTGACAGGGCCAGGAAGATGATGCAAGCTTCTCAAGATTTGTGGATGTAAACAGTTCACTGGTTGATATGAGCCAAGCCCCTTGGGATGTAAGTTCAGCTGTGTTTTCTGCCACTTCCAGCACTTCAGCATTTCAGCTGGACAAGGACAAGGACCCCAGTTGGTCATCTAACCTCTACTGCACGGTCAAGAAAACAGGGGTGTTTTGTAGTTGTTGTCTAGATCTTAATCAGCGTGCAGATGTTGACAGTTTGTTGCTGCAAATAAAATGTGCTTGGAATTAATTACTTGCACTTTAAAGGTTAATCCACCTAAATGAAGGGTAATCCATCAGGAATAAATGCTACATGTATTCCAAACACTAATATTGGTATCTTGCAAAATGTGTTCGATTGAAAAATAAAAACCTTTAGGGTGGTATCTTCTACACATCTTGCAAAAGGGAGATAATGGAGGTGCTAATTCATTCATTCATTCAAAATCTTGACCTTTATTCAAATTGGCACATTACCATGTGCTGATTGCAACCATCCCAAATATGACCTTATGTTGATAAATATTTGCGATAAAAGCTTAAATTATTTTGAAAGTCATTGGTTTAAGATATGAAACCAGAGATTATTAAAAACCACCCAGCTTTAGGTTGCTCGATTGTTTTGCAGAATGTCCAAAGAAGGGATCAGTACTTTAATGAAGGCTTCTTTCTTGAGTCCAGCTTGTGTTTGTGAGTGAAGGCTGATCGCCCTTCCAGGTGTCATAAAGGCTGAATGGACCAGTGGCTTTCTGCAATGACATGGTAGCCATTTCATGGTACTCCTCATTGGTCAATGACTCTGCTTCATCATTGTTCCATGCCATTGTGCAGCTCTTAATGGGCCCAGCTGCCACCTGTCCTCCATACAGTGTTATCCAGCAGGGGAATGGTATTTTTATGCTGTTAAAGCTACAAATTATACGCTTTTGACAAGATATAAAACAAAACACCCTTAACACACAACTTTAAAAAAAAGACTGCATATGTACAGCATTAGTAGTAGGCAAGTGCTGTTATATTTGGCATATCTGTTGCATAAGGGCATTTAAGTTTTTTGCAAATTGCCTCTGATTGTCTCTGAAAATGTGGTTTCATACTTCTTGAGTGGTATCCCTCCAGCTTAGCTATTAGCTTGCTGTTAATTTCATGCAGAACGAGTCACGGTCCTCAACACCCTCCCTGTGTGCAAGCACATAGTGCCTGCATATTAACTGCTGAGTCAAATCAGACATTTACAGAAAAGGGCAAGACATTTGTATTAATGGCTAATTGACATCACATTAGTTTTATGTAGAATACAACACCCACCCAGTCAATAATCACTTATCTGTTCAGCTCAGCACTAAAATATGAAGGGCTTGAATTTTTATTCTTGTCTGAAAGATGGAATCAGTAATGCGGTTACTGGGATACTGTTTGACTGTCAGGAATGGATATAGTCTTTATGAATATTTGTCACTTTCTTTCTTTTTACATTTATTTAGCTGATTTCTGCATTATTTGCTTATATAAATACTTTTGCATTTTGCTGCCTCAGGCCTCAACGTGCTAAAAGCAAAGCAGAGGCATATCAGTTTGTCAAAATACTCCTTCAGCAAGATGTTCCTCAAACTAATTTAGTGTGAGACATATATTTGAATTTATCTTTACTTCATTTCACAATTAAACACACTGTGTATCAGTGCTATCATTGAGAGCCATAGTGAGATTCTACTCTGTTGAGAAATTGCTAATTATGTAAGCATATAGCAAGGTAAAACTCATCTGGCACTGAAAACCATGCTACTTCAACAGTCCTCCAGCTGTGCAAAATGCCTACCTCTTCATATGCTTCGTACCCTGTGAGATTGGAGTTCTTAATACAACCCAACTGCATTTTCACCCTCTCACTCTTTGCTTATGTCAGCAGGTGATTATATTGCACTCATTACAGCGTTTCTTCCATTCAGCAGTCAATTAGAACAGCCTCGCCTGCTGCCCTGATTTCTCTATCAGCCTTTACCTTTACCTTCTCTACCATCATACCAAAATACACATAAAATGTTTATTATGTTTTGAAAGTTTTGATCAATGCCAGTCACTCCTCTGTTATTGTATACCTATTGTTGATACTTATAATAATAATGTGTGTAAACCAGATTGACCCTCACAGACAATACAGATCTACTCAACAATAAAATTCATTTAACTACCAACTGCCATGTGCTTTATTTTTACTTCTTAGAAACCTGAAAGAACATATAACATACTTTGAATGGTGGAGGGAGATTAACACTGTAGTTGCAGTTGTAGGCATATTGTTTGTTGGTCCAGTAAGCAGCTTGTGAAGGAGCTTACATTGGCCACATAATCTAGCTAGCAAATGTTTGCTGTTGATGTACTGTAGCTAGGACGATGCAATAATTCAATATTATCTTTTACTGACTATCAGTGGAGTCATAGAGTGATGATACTGAAGCCATCCACGTGTTCACTTGATCCAATTCCAACTTCCCTTTTTAAAACTATTTTGAATTCCCTATCTGAAGACATTCTTGCCATAATAAATAATTCCATTCAGCTTGGTGTCTTCCCCACTGATTTAAAACTGCTTTAGTAAAACCACCTGGATATTTTAACACCCTGCAATTTTAGACCAATTTCAAATATCCCGTTTTTAAGGAGAATCTTAGAGAAAATTGTTTTTAATCAGTTTAGTGCCTTTATAAACTCAAACACATGCTGAAATGTTCACATCACAGCACAGAGATAGCACTACTAAAAGTGGTGAACGATGTCACAAAAAAATCTTGATTGCAACAAACCTTCAGTTCTGGTGCTATTTGACCTGAGTTCTGCCTTTGATACTGTAGACCACCACTCCTTCAAACACTACGAGGTTATATATGGGGTACCTCAAGGATTAATTTACTTTTTAATTTGTACATCAGTCTCATCAGGAATTACAACGTCTCTTTCCACAGCTATTCTCTCTATGTGGCCGTTTCCCCTGATGAAACCGGGCCAACTGACTCACTTTTTATGTGGATATGAGATTTAGATATAAAGGCCTGGATGTCACAAAACCTTTTTCAGCTCAACCAGGATAAAACATAAGTACTGATTATTGGTTCAAAGACACAGAGAGAATACACTAGGACTCAACCCAAGCCAAGAAGCAAGAAATCTAGGAAAATCTTTTGACTCAGATTGTAATTTTAAGGCTCATGTGCAACGTGCAAAAGTGAGGCTATTTCTCTCTCACAGACTGATGCATGCTGCATAACTAGCAGTTTAGACTATTGTAAATCTCTCTTTTCTGGTGTTCCCCAAAATACAATCAATCAGCTACAATTAATTCTGAACTCTGCTGCATGAGTGCTGTGTAAGGCCAAAAGGAGAGCACACATTACACCGATTTTGAAGTCTTTACACTGGTTACTTGTTACTTTTCGTATTGATTTTAAATTGTTTTAAAAAGGCACTGCATGATCTGGCACCAGACTACCTCTCAGAAATGTGTGTGGTTTATGAACCGGGAAGGTCCCTCAGATCCTCCGGTTCTTCTCTTTTAGCAGAACAAAAACATTTGGTGATGCTGCTTTCAGCCATTACGCTACGAGCTGCTGGAGCAAAAAATATTGAGCTTTTTAAACATAAATTAAAAGTCCATGTATTTAGTCTGGCTTTTATCTTTATTATCATTATTATAATTTTATTCTATTTTTATCATCATTTTATTGCTGATTATTACTACTTATTTCATTCTGTCTTATCTTTTTTACATTTTCCCTATTCCAGTATTATGTATTTATTTTGTGTAGTATTCTATTATTTGCCTGTATTATCTTTAATGCTTGTGTTGTATTGTTTGTATGTTTTATTTTGTCCATTTTAACATCCTATGTTTTGTCAAAAAGGTGCCATATAAATACACTTTGATTAATATGATCATGTCATATTATGCTTTAGAAGCATTTTTAATGATTTCAGACAAATTATAATTTAAAATCTCTTTTATTTATAAAAACAAAATTCAAACTTTCATCTTATTTATAGTAACACATTTTCATCAAGAACATAGAAGATCAATGTGCTGTCAAAAACAAATAGAAGCTGTAACAACAGTGAGTTTTGTGGATGACGAGTAGATGGTCCTCTGATATTTAGTCAGAGGAAGGTTTTCATATCATGTGCAACAGTGAAGCCATTCTGTCCAGATCTCAGTGGGCCTGTTAGCTTGTTGAGATGACTGGTCCAGTGAAATGACCCAAATTAGGTTGTTAGAAGAATAGCTTTTATGTGCCAAAGTGCTCCCAATGGGGATGCATGAACGAATGCATGCACAGCTTTCAATCTGGATAGGAGAAAGTTTTCCAATATTTCATCTGGTGTGCTAGGTGTGCCAAGGCTCGACGAGGGTTTCTTTTCACTGCTCTGGAACAACGGAATGTGTGCAGACAAATATCGCATACAACTATAAACAGCTGTGATTTAGCCAAACCACCATGTACTGAATCTGATATTTATTTGGAAAAATCAGAGGATTAACAGAGACTTTAACTAATTTTGCATTATAGCAACTAAGTCTGTTTATTGAAAATATCAACAAAATGTAAAGTAATTATTTATTCAAATCCAAATGTGTTTCAACTACTGAACTACATGACAGAGGAGTCAAAGCACAAAACATTTTAATATCTATTGTTTATTTTTCTTGTTGTAGTAATTAAAGTTTTGAAAGTTAAATCCCAGTTAATGTTTTATCTATTCTGACTCAAAATTATTTTTCACTGAATTAATTGCTCTACTCAAAGCACAGTTATGGGAATATGCCTTGCCTTTGGAGAGACACGGTCAAGACATGAACAATAAATTATGAAATCCATATATGGTAAGGACCAGAAACCATCATCATTAAATAACTAGCTCACCAGAACGTGTCTACGGTTGCTGTAATTGCATATGTTCTATGAATTGTTTTTATACACAGTGTAATGAATGTGCCAATTACATTTCCTCTATGAAGTTATGACTCTGTAATTTGAAGTAACTAGGAGAGTGTACTATATGGTTTACATGGGTTGACACAGTAATAAGCCGCAAATGCTGACAGTGCATCAGCAGCAAAGCACCATGGCCCTCAGAGAGCCATCAAGCAGAAAATGATAATTAATTAATCATGGAGTGTGAGGCAAACTCCATTCTATTAGCCCTTTGGTAATTCCTTCCCCTCGGCCTCCACACTAACCATAGAGATCATGCTTCTCCAATAAGGCCTGTTTACTCAGCACCACTTCACTGCACTGACCTCTAACATGTACATTATTTAGCCACAAAACTAAACAATCTGAAGATTTGCCTGTTGCTTGTATACATAGCAAATGCTTTTGTTTTGCAACACAACAAAGATGGATTGCTTCCGCCCTTCTTCTCTTACAAAAACGCAATAGAGATCTTGCTCTATGGGGTCATCCTGACACTTTAAAGTCCTTGGTGGTTTATATTCCGTCCTATATTCTGTCAACATCATGTTATCTGCCTACATTAATGTAAACCTGCAGTTTCCATATGGTGTTTATATAGAGACATTGTTCTATATATGGTTCAGCTTTATGACTTGGTTCAAATGTGGTTCACATATTCCAAGCTGCTGTTATGCTTTTGGTTGTCTTCCAACCCCTTTGCCAATCGTCAAAGCCAGATTCTGCTGAATCATGTCTCCTTCGTCTCTCAAGACTGCTAATTTCATAAGTGTGAAATTGAGATTCAGCAGATCTTGATTCATTGGCCAACTGGTTGCTCTTTCCCTCTAGAGTTTGAGCAATGCTTAAGAGAAATCTTCAATTATTAGCACAGGCTGTATCACTGCATACTCATATATATATATATATATATATATATATATAT
>JAVQJL010101607.1:0-18221 GCA_036024295.1 Nannoperca obscura | reverse complement strand
TTTTCTATTCATTTCACAACGTATGGTGGTGAATAAGTGTGACTTTTCATGGAAAACACAAAATTGTTTGGGTGACCCCAAACTTTTGAACGGTAGTGTATATATATATATATATATCTGTTTCCAGTAACAAGTGTGGAAGGCATGTGCTGGTTCAGGAATTAACTTTGAGATGGTGACACAATAGTCACTACTGGTAATATTAAAGGCTGATCAATGCATTTGTTCTCTTTTTTGAGTAAAAATGTCCAGTGTACCAGGTAACAGTTACAGCTGAACACTAGTCTGACTCACAAGAGGTAGGGTGTGGGTTTAAGCCTGCCATTGGCCGACTATTTCAGTCGGAATTCTCTTGCCCTTCATCTATCTGCGTGTTACCAATTACTCTATTTTGCAGGGGCGCTGTCGCTACATCCCAGGCTTAGTGCTGCCCAAGACAATTGTAATTTTTTATTTTTTCACAGCGTTGGACATTTACTTTAAAAATGTAATTGCACATTACTTGCTGAAATAGAAATTAAATGTTTTTTCCCAATTAGTCTACAGCAAAAGTAATAATGGTAGTAATAAAATAAGGGTCCAGCTCTGTCAAAGGTACCGTTCAACAACTCAAAAGGATCCACATGTAAACGTCATATATTCTGTATTTAAAACTTGTGGAAATTAAACATTGTAGGTAAACAAGCTGCCGATCTGTGGTTGGGAAATACTGTATTTACTGACTATCAACAGCTAGCTTAACCCTAGTGACTGCATGCAGCACTATAGTCCCAACTCTGAACGAAACCCAGGTGTTTCCTGATTGTAGGTTTACCACCCCATTGTAGGCAAAGCTATGAGTGGCTAGCTAGCAGCTAAGAAGACACCTCTCATTCCTATGCCAAGCTAACACGTCCTAGACTACTCTCTCCACTGAACGCACAGATATTGATCCTCCATCACACTTTTGGTAAGAGAGCTAACAAGCCGACCCCCAAAATGTTTAAGTAACAGAGTGTTACTGGTATTTGTAACTAATGTAATGCATAACTGCCCAACACTGCTAATCATTACTTTACTTCTTAGTGCTGACTGACTCTCTACAACATCTCATATACACACTCATATAACAATATATCAGAGGAGGGCCTCTCACCAATGAACTCAAAAACCTCCTCAAAGTATTGTCGAAGGTTTTGCTTGCTGTTATCAGTGGCTGGAAGTCTTTTGTAGCGCAGCCCAGAGTTGACGTGGTAGAGGGGCAGATGTGTGGTCACGTTGACCACGAAGCCGATGTTGAGGCGCATAAGCAGGTCCAGGTCCTCTGCGTCTCTCTCGTTCCCCAGAAACAAGAAGGGCAGGATGGGACTGACAACGGCGTTCTCTGCATCAGGAGTCATCACAGTCTCATCGGACAGAGAAGCCGGCAATGAAGAGGACAGTGGCAGAGAAAGGTGTACTGGAAGAAGACAAGACAGAGAAAGTGTATAAAGACATCACTCGACGTGTGAAGACAGTTTTGTTAGACCCTGCCACAAGAAGATGCCACAAGAAATGACAAGATTTATACTTTAAAACATGTATACAAGGTGAAATAAAAAACAAAAGGTGAAGTAACTAAATCAATGAAATCAAAGATTTAAAAGTAGGTCATATTAGTCTGAATACTAATTAGCAGTATTTATTGGCTATAAAAGAGGTCTGACCATCAGTACTTTAGTTAATTTATAATTTAAATGAAACTTGCTGAGATTCAAAAGAGCTATATGTTCCCAAATGTGGGTGAATCTGTTAAAAACACAGCACAAGTATTGAACACGTCAAGGGGAACGGGCTCAGAAACACCCAGATTGAACCCAGACTGCACTCATAAAAAGGAACACCGTTCACTTTTTGAAACTGACCAACAGGGATTTTTGATGGACATCTGTAGTTTATAAGGGGCTGAAAAATGCTGCTAAATGAAATTCAACTCAATATGACCCAATTTTAGTTTAGTCAGTGTTTGCAGTGGAAAACTGGACTTCATACTGTTGATATTATGTATATTTTAGCACTTGCACAGATAAATTGTAAGATATTCTTACTTCTGCTGTTCTCTTCATCTTGCTCTCTATTCAGGGAGTTGAGAGCCAGGTGAAGAGACTGAGCCGACGGCAGAGAATGTCCTCCCTCCCTGTCTCTCTGCCAGGGTTTGGGTTTGATGAGTGTGCTGGGGGCGGACGGTGGAGGCGAAAAGGACACAGGTGACGGTGGGGAGGCAGAGCGAGGAGAGGGGGAACGTGGATATGCTGCATCTCCGTCTTGCTCAGGACCATCGCCCATTCCTACATCTTCAGCTTTATTCAAGAGCCTCTTTAGAGAATTCCGGCCATTGTCATACCCAGATCCTGACCTGTAGCCCATGAAATCAAGGGCGGCCATTTTTCCTTGCTGAAGCCGCCGTCGGCCTGCATGGTCTGTTAACTGAGGCTGTGCATATTCCTGGAGATTTTGACAGTCCAGGGGGACAAGGCCTGTTCCTTTAGTGCCATTTTGGGATTGGATTGCACAGGTCTTCCCGACTCCTAATACCATTCCTGCACAGTGATTCTTTTGAGCTTTAGAATGGGTCATCTTCTTGGCCAGTTCTTCAGGCCAAATAGTACGCACACTGTAGTCATCATCATCAGCTTGGAACATACCCATTGAATGAGGTGCTCCGATGGATCTTCCTGGGGGTTTGCCTCGGCGAGGGTTGAATGTCACCACGATGGGGTCGCTGCTGCAGTAGCTGCATGTGGAGCTGCCTGTCTGAGAGGCTTTGGGATTGCAGCCTGTGACGCAGCTTTGTATCGCCCGGAGAGGGGCAGAAGAGGACAGCGGGGTACAGGGCAGGCATCCCCCTACCAGTTTTTTGCGAAGGAAAGCAGGACTCTCAAAGTTTCCGGTCTCAGCAGAGCAGGAGGCACAGCGGAGAGGTTTGAACAGGGTTGCTCGGCAGTCAGATACAGTGCTGTTAGAAGAAGAGGTGTTGGAGGTGGAGGTGGTGGAGAGACACCCACCCAGATTTCTCAGGCCCATTTCTTTGCCTCCTCTCTTTACTGCTCCAACATTGTGAACACAGGAAAACGAGGTGGAAGAGCTTCCTCCACCTCCTTGGCAGCTAGCAGGGTGTCCCTTACACCCTCTGCATCTCACCAACCTCCAGCAGCCGCAACTGAATGGGTGGGCGCAGTCGATGGTGCAGGTATGGTCAGGACTAGGGAACCCTCCGACGTTGGAGGAGCAGGGGGAGAGGGGTAGACCATGAAGAATGTGAGGGCGATGATCCCTGGTGCGGGATGGGTGCAGCTGGTTGAGTTGCTGAAATGAGATTGGGACATGGGTGGATTGGGAGGGAGGGGATGAGGGATTGTTGGAGTTTAGGATGGCAGCATGGGGCACAGGGACTGAGTTGTGGTGGTAGGGCAGACTGTGACTGTTATGGCTTTGATGGACAGTTCCCAGTTTGGAATTCTTCTTGTGACCTAGAGAGGGAAATTCCTTATCGCTTCTGTTAGGAAAACTAGTGTTTTCCTTTTCCTTTTCACTCCTGAGCCTATGCTGCTGCGTCTGAGCGGGGATGAATTGTAAGACACCTCCAGGGGAAGATGACAGCTGACTATGGCGACTTCGCTGTGACTTGTGTTCGGCTTCAGTTCCTGCAGTTCCAGTTTTTCTCTCACACTGTCCTTGATCCAACTGTGAAGAGGCACATTTCGCTCTACCACCTTTTACACTTCCACTGCGCCTTAATGAGTTGCTTAATCCTCCTGCGCGTCCTCCTTTGTCTACTGTCACCCTGATATCAATAGTATGTGTGTGGGAGGGCAGCCGTGGGCCAAGAGTTACTGTGCCATTGCTATGACAGTGGCTGGGGATGTGTCTGACACCTGCTGGGATGACAGGCTGGTCATCCTTGAATTTTTGTGCACGAGAGGATCTGCGCTTGCATTCCAGAGTCAGAGATTTACAGGAAGGTGAATAGAAATGGGACTGAGAAGGGTGGAGATGAGGAGGGTGGGCGACTTGTCCATTGGAGGAGGCCGGTATTTGAGAGGAGTGCTGTGGGATGGTTTGTGGGGAAGCTTCACACAGGGCTAAATTTTTAGGGCGCTGAATGACCACTATGCGCTCATCAAGAGGGAGGGGAGGCATCTGGGTTTATGCAAAGCTGCCCAATGAAGAGGGAGAGAGAGACAGAAAGAGTGTAGTCAGGACTGTAGTGTCATTTAACAAACACTGAAAATATGGGGCACACTTTACGTTCCATAAGTTTTAAACACAAACAGCACATGCTTATGCACGTGCTGAAGCTATGAAATATTTATATGCAGTGCATACACATGATTGTGAGCTTAATTGTGTCTTTTCAATGTATATAGTATGTTATAGTATTGTTTAATTACATGCCAAAAGTTATTAAGGTAAACTATTTGTGAAATGTAAAGTAAAACCCCAAATCCACCACAAGAATGACAGCACACGTTGACAACAACAATAGACTTTCATGTTTTGCATATTTTTGCAAGTCATCTCTAAGGTGTCTTTTGCATACCAAAACATACCGAGAACAAATACAAAACCAACAACCAACAACCAACATCTCAGTTTTCACCATTAACGTCACACATATTTCCTTTCAAATTTGCTGCAAATGAAAGGAGAAATTATACAAAAAGAGTATCCACTGAGGTGCATATTTGATTTGAATGGATAACACTGAAGTGATTACTTTTTCCCAAATCCATTTAAACATGCACATAACAGTCTATTACCTGCTTATACCAGGGCCACTTGCAGGGTATTTAATGCTCATCTATATTTATAGGAGATTGACATGTAAACTTAAACTATTTCCGAGTAATATCACAACCATTTGGGTATAAAATTCAAAATCCAAAGGTACAAGAGTGTGTACCTGTTTGCTGTTAGCAGCAAATAATCCCAGGTAATCCTGATGGCACTGAGGCTTCTTAAAAGCTCAGTCACAAAAGCTGCATCAAATGAGCTGCAAAAAACTCCATCCCACTGATGAGTCCTCAGTCTTAACAAGGCATATTCAGTCACATGAACCAAAAAGCCAAGCCAAATCATGGCTGATGGTAAAAATAGCTAAATATACCATAAAACATAGCTGGACCATGCATGTTCACTGTTCTCAATGTAGAGGTGCACTATAATGAATAAAAATAAAAAACTAGCAATGGATGCGTAGCCATCATTGCCTTATTATTATTATTATTATTATTATTGTATTTTTGTGTATGTGAATGGTTCTGTGATGTGTACAGTTTATTTTTATTCACTATTTAAAATGGACAAAAATCATATTGCATTCCTGACCGTGCACTTCTTTGTCATAGAAAAAAGAACACAGTGATTCATAAATTACCTAAAGGTTCAGTGGGATTCCTCACTTTAAAGACTGGTTAATGCTGGAGAGCAATGTAATTATCTGTAATGAAACACTTCCTGCTCCCAGCCATCTAGCCTGTTCACCCTGCCTCTATAAAAGCCAGGATAATCTAAATTAACCAAATCCTTTGGGTCAATTTGAAATGAGCATTTGTCCAGGCCATGGTATAACCAGAAGGTCACCACGGACACAACAATACAACTCAGCTGGAGAGAAAGCTTCCTCACCATGACACAGCAAAAAGAGGTTAACTGTTAGTAGTGTATAAATATGCACTTTGTAATACAATACATAAAGAACATGAAATTGCCTTTATGATAAATGCTATTAATAACAGGTTGGCACAGTTAGTACAGGACTTTGAACTTAAAGTTTTTTGATATTTATTTGGTACTATTCATTATAAGGCTGCTCTCAAATGTTAAGATGAAATATTATTATTTAGTGAAAATCCACCCTCTGATACATACACTGTTAAATACAATCAATCTTAAATGTTCAATTTACCCAGGAGTTGTTTGGTTGATGAAGTACTTTAATTTACTTTTTGCCACACCAGCCGCATGGCTGTAGGGATGGCTATACAGGTCGGTTGGTAGGTTGTTAGCATTAAGCTCAAAGCACAGCTGAGGCTGAAAAGGTGCATAGTTCTGTTAGAAGGAGAACTAGATATTTCCTAGTCCAAAAAATGCATTTTACTGCAGACATGACATGCAGTCTGTTTGGTATTCTAGTCTGTTGGTGTTGGTGATGAGTAATAAAGTGATGAGTCTAGAAAAAAGCACTTGCTAATGTATGGATTGTCATAATATTTTTGTTTTTTGTGAAATGTATGTATGTAATGGATGGATTGCAATTATATTTTTTACACACATTCACGTTCCCCTCAGGATGAATTGTAATACTTTGGTGATTTCTTAAGTTTTCATCTAGCGTCATAAACATCGGCCTCAGCTGTACTTTGCGTTTTGTGCAAAAGTTAGCAATTTAAAAAATACCTTTAAACTCTTCAACAGCAATGAATAATCTTTTACTCAAACTGCTTTCTATGGAATAAATCATCATCATATTCTCTATTGTCTCAACCTCCATTGCATTGGCGTGGAGGCAGAATTTTCAGAAATAGATGTCTGCAAACCTAGACAAGTAAATTAATCTTATCTGCATGGCTAGATACAAGTAGGGAAATTGGGTAGAGTAACATTTAACCTACCCATTTTTTGGTCATTTAGATAAAATGACTCTTGAAACTTCACAATAGCTGAAACACCAACCTCATTTAACATTATTCAGTTTTGGCCACCAAACAACAAACTAGCCTGTAATTGTGGTGTACACCATATGTAGCTCTTTTAAACAATGTTTGTTAAGGTGGATTTTCTTTCCTTCAAGCCATATTTATCAAGAATCTCTCAGGTGGTGGAAGACCAAAAGGTTCAAAGGGGGACTGGGAAGAACAGATACTGAAGACAACACTGGTTGACAGAAACAAAGTGGGTAGAGAGAAAATACATGGGGACAGACTATAACGTGACACTGTAAACCACAGACTACAGGGGAGGAAGGGACACGTCAGAATAATCTGGGGATGTCTTCAATCCCAACACAACACAGATACCGACCCATGGAGAAAGCAAACCACACTCCAGTGTCCCCATGTTTATATCCTCACAGATTCTGGTGAAGGTATCCTCCTCTTTTTTTTCCTTTTTCAGCCTTGCCTGTGGTGGAGGGGGTGGGGGTTACATTGACCCAGTTTTATCATGGTGGAAGTCACTATCACTCTGATCACTTTTCTCTCACACACTGTAAACTGCAGGCTGGCTAGTGGCCTTTTCACTCACTCACAGTCACAGCCTCAGCAGACAGAAAGGGCCACAGAGAAAGATGGAAAATACTAAAACAGAGTACAGCAGTGATGCCTCACTGCTACATTTTGACATGATACTCCACAGCAAATATTAAAATATAATGCAATACAAACTATAGTGAAACATTACACGAACATCTGACAGGTTTGTGACAATAAAACTGCAACCTGCAACGGGAATGGGGGTTGCCTGCTGAAGCTCTGTGGTCATGTAGAGTGGTGGAAATTAACTAAATATATTTACTACTTAAGTAAAATTTGAGGCACTTGTTCTTTACGTGAGCATTTCTAGTTTCTGTTACTCTATACTTCTACTCCAATGCATTTCAGAGAAGGTGGGGGAGATTGGACTAAACAACCTAACTCTATGTACAGTTGTAATATATAACACATCAGTCACAGGGGACATTTTTCTTTACAAGTACGTTGTCTTTTAATACTTTAGTACATTTGCTAACAAATGCAGTCATTTTCTTTGTAATATTACATTTTTGTATTGGTCCTTTTACTTAAGCAGAGGGTCATGTCAGTTGTGGGGATCTGGTTTTACATGAGTTTTGGTTTTAAAGACAATTCAAAAGTTGACAAGACAAATACTGTTGAGTATTCAAATATCCTGTCATCTCTGTGCTTGTTCTCTGGTCTCGGGGGCAGACTGCTGATCAGTTAGTGACAGGATTCACCTATGAGAATAAAACTGTAAAATGGTATGAGCACTGATGATTAGGAGGTTAATGGAATTTGTGTTTAATTAACTCTTTTTATGTGAAATCATTCCAGTTGGTTGGTCCTGACTAATCCTTCTTTCTAACCCATTAATAGAGTCTGAAAAAGGGCTGTAAGCTACTTGCCCTACAAACATACAGTACATGCTGAGCGCTCAAATTGTCTTTCAAAATGTGCTGCCACAATCTGGTTCTCTTGGAAGTTATAGCCAATCAGTTCAAAGTCTTTAGATGTGTTTGATGCTTGCCAAATGAGGAAACTGTTACCTGCATGAACAAAACACTTGTTCTTTTCAGATTGTGATTTTAAACATGTTCATTATTGTCCTATTGCTAATAGCTTAAATTGACAGTCCCAGAACTGAGACTGATAACTCTTAAAACAAAAAAACCCACAACCGAGAGCAGTGCAGATTGACAAAGAGAACGGACTCATTGCGGACAAAGAAATTGTTAAAAAAGGAGCTCTGCTCAATTTGACAGCCAAAACACGTCTCACAGGTCCGGGGCCACTAGACAATCTGTAATGTATAACTGTGAAAATGTGTAATATTGTAGGCTATGGCCAAGCTCCTAAACTCATGTGTGTTGATACTTTAGACGAAGCTAATCCCTTTGTAAGAATCACAGCTAAGTATCAAATGCATAACTGCAGCAATATTATATTTCACATAACTCATATCAGTGTGTGAGATTGCATAATATATCTACTAGGCATGTACAAGACTTCAGAAGTTGACAGTAAAGTGTGAATAAGTTATGAGTCCCTTTCAGAAGAACTGAGGCACAACAGCCTCTGAGGAGCCTATATGACAGAGAGAGCTACTTATGTTAGGCTGAATAAACAAATGTCACTGGATGGATCAAGGAGCGGAGAGGCAAATGCAAATGTAGACGCATGATTAGGTATGTATAAATACTTAAGGAGAAGGCTAACGTATGCTAAGCTTTGCAATCACGTTAGCCGCTTCAGAATTCGAGCACATGAAAGTGTAACGAGCTGAAATAAGAACTCACACAGATAAAAAAAATAAATTTAAAAGGAGAAGAAGAAGAAGTTCCACACAGTTTCTGTTAGTGAGAGCTGCATGACCCTACAGGGGAAGATCATGACGCTCTCCCTTGGCTCACTGCGATCCCTCCAGCAGAATGAAGATAACAGCTTTACAGTCTCAGGCATAAGAGAGAGAGGAGAGCGGTACACTAGTGTTTTTCCAGATGATTTAACTGTTTCCCAAACACCTGAGCTAAACCTGCAATGTAATAAACAGGTATAATTTGCTTGCTTAGCACCTCTGAACTGTGTAATGTTTCATAAAACCCAATTCAATTAGAGTTGGAATACTTTTATGTGGAGAGTGCAGTCAAAACTTATTCATTTTGTCCTGAAAAAGAGAACAGAAACAGAACATGAAATGATGGGGCGTCACATACAGGACAGGAGGACAGGGCATGACTTACAGCAGAGAGCTGACTATAAAGAATATCACAGTGTAGATTTAGGCAGCACGGTGTACAGTCTCCAGCTGCAGAGGTGATGCAGTGAGTGTTTTTTGGGGACAAGATGTTGAGGGGGCTGGTGTTTTTGGAAACAGATGGCTGTCTGGCTGTGCAAGATTGATCGCAATCTCTCCGTTCCCTTTCTCTCTCTCTCTCTCTCTCTCTCTCTCTCTCCGCCCTGGCTTTATACAGCTCCTTCATCAAAAGGCACCTGACAGCCAAACACCCACACAAGAGTGGACAGTACCAGAGCAAAAACCAGGCAATAATGCAAGGATGTGCTGCTCAATTACTGGCTTGTAGAATTGCTTGAGCTAGAGAATCTCTTCCTCTGCTGCATGAAAAGGATTTTTTTTTTTATCACTGTAAAAAAGGCTTTTCGAGATAGTGGAAAATTAGTCATCTGAGTCACTCGCTTCCAGAGGCTGATGAGCAGGCCGTTTCTTTCAGAGGACAACCCGCATCTCCACATTTTCTGTTTGCGTTTTGCTCTGGGTTGGCACAAAATGACAGGAGGCGGTCCACTTCTCTCTTTATATGGTCGTCCACACACAACCAAACTAACAGATAGACTGCGAGAGCTATGAGCATTAGGCCCAAAGGAGGTGTACACAATAAAATACCTAACAGCAGTGAGAGTCAAACTGTTGGTCTTACAGATCCTGCAGGAGGTTCTGCATCCACACACAGATTCTGTCAGAACAAAGCAGTTTTCTAATGCATAACATATGAGGCTACACTAGTTATGATATTAAAGGAATAGTTTGACATTTTCAGAAATAGGCTTATTCACTTTCCCAGAGATACAAAAGAAGATTGGATCCACTTATGTGCCGAACTATTTCTTTGCCGGGAGCAGTGACTTTTTGTAGTCTCCACTTGTAGGCTGTCAACCTCATGATGATGACAAGACCCCAGGAAGCTGCAACAGGACAAGAAATAGTCATGCTCAAAAGTCCCCCTAAAACTGCAACTTGCCGTTTTGATACTTGTGCTTTTGTATGGATTAAAGAAACAAGATTAACATGTTAATCTATGAGCCTTAGAGGTGCTGGTAGGCAGATTATATTTTACCTTTGGACACAGTTGCTTCCAGTCTTTATGCTAAATTAAGCTAAACCAAGTTAACCATTTCCTAACTGTTGCTTCATAATTATCTGACAGACATAAAATCTTCTCATTTAAGTCTCAGCTGGAAAGCATACTTCCCCAAATCCTGAACTATTACTTGAAAATGTAAAACAACATGAAACGTGAAACAATTGTTTCACATTAATAATGTGGACATTGATGCATGTTGCACAAGCCCCCCCTTTCCTCTTTCAATAAATAAAAATTGTAATCAAGTACATCAGCTATGCAATAGGATGGGAAAAGTCCCTTTTGAGTTTTTAGGCAAAGACAGAGGGTGATCTTTAGCCTTTTGTCCATCATTGTGAGAATGGAAGCTTGGAATAACTCCACATCCTAAGCCCAGTTTAGATCAAAGATTTGCAACAAGACAAGTTGAAACTTGCAACTATTTGCAATGTGCCGGGTCTGCAACACTCTGAAACCTGCCAGCTTCAGTCAAGCTGAGACGGGCCAGTTCACACCACTGCAACTTTTCCCTATGACGTTCTGAAACTGCTTCATCTTGTCACAAATCTTTGGTCTCAACTGGCCTTACTGGTCACTGATTCTTTTTGTTTACACCTGGGTGTAATTTGTTAGTCCAGTGGGAAAATACTTCGGTTTCTACTCTGCATCTGTTTATTGTGTGAAAATGCAGCTTGCATGCAACCAGCAGGCCAAATAGAAAATATCCTGTGTGAACTGTCTCGAGTCAATTTTCTACTCAATTGTTAAACCTGACCACTTAATTGACAATCAGGAAAGGAAAATACATGGAAGCCGCTCCCTCAGTGCTTTCATATTGTGGTAGTTTTCAGGTATGTGCATGCATTATAAAGTCACACTTTTAGATGTAATGCTGAGACATAAGGCAGAATTATGATGGGTGTAAAGGAGCCTTCTGTTACAAGCATATGTTGGTCTCGTGAATGAAAAGAACATCTTTCTTTGGTCCTGCACAGATGTTGATATCAGAGAACAAGCTAATTCACA
Source organism: Nannoperca obscura (assembly GCA_036024295.1). Classification (NCBI taxonomy): domain Eukaryota; kingdom Metazoa; phylum Chordata; class Actinopteri; order Centrarchiformes; family Percichthyidae; genus Nannoperca; species Nannoperca obscura. The sequence continues at coordinate 6,601 of JAVQJL010101607.1, read as the reverse complement.
AATCAGAATCAGAAAATGATCAAGCTTATCAGGATTTAAACACTCACACACAGCATCATTTGGCATCCAATTTTAACAAGCCACACATCAGAAAACAGACTCACTGGTGTATTGCTGGAACACTGGAAATACATTTGCCTGACCACCAAAGCTTTGTGGGAAGCATTCAATTTAGTACCAAATTGAGGTTAAAGTCTACTTCTAAGAAATACAAATGCTCTGCACAGCATTGCAGTGTGCCTTGACCGTGGTGTCACAGCAGCATGTCGAGTCTCCCCTTTAACATTCAGCAGGGTGCAAATGTTAATTGTAAGTACAGCAGAATGTGTTGCAGATGGAGAAAGGCAGCAGAGAGTGAAGCACTTCCTGCCCCATAACTAATATGCTATCAATGATAATGACCAAGCACCCTGTACAGATGGCGGCTGGCCAAAATAAGCAAAAAAGAAATCACCTTTGAATGAGATATCCAACCCCAAATGTTTATAACTTGACTACGTTAGCAGTGCACACATGTTAATGTGTGTCATTGTGTTAATGTCAGTATCAGGTATGATCAGCTTTATCTATATACAGATTGAATAATTTATCAGTTATATTCACACTGCTGCTCTCAAATAAATATGGTCATAAAAGACAATTTAAACCCCCAAATACTTTAAAATCGTAAAGATTAGAAGTATTATCAAGATCTGAAGCATGTGTTTTATTTACCTGTCAGGTGTTTCTGAATATGGACTTGCTTCATTATGACTCACACTCGGACCGAGCTTAATTCCAAGATTTACTTGGGACAAAGAAAACTGACTTGCAACTTGAAGTCCTGCTGTATGTGATGACTTGGTTGTGACTCAGATGCCCAAATGAGTGTGTTTAGTCAACAATGCCATGATAATGGCACAATACTGATGAGCCCTGTGTCGATTGGTAAGCAGTCTTAAATTAGACTGCATGTCTAAAATACTAGTCCTACTGTTTGATTGGGATTCCACATCACAACACTGCTTTAATTATACATTTCTTGACAAGTAAATGTTTATGTTTATTCCTAATCAGTGTTAGCGTATTGCTACATTTGTTTCACTCTTATCTGCTTTGTTTCACTGTCTCATCAGAGCTCACACCACTACAGGCTACAGAGGGGAAGTCAAAAATAATTACATCACCTAATCTCCACAGTCAGCAGACAGAAAGTGACGGAAGCAACTGCACAAAAGGGCTAATAAGAGGGTAGCGTGATGGGGAACATTCAGCTATCTCTTCTTTTACTCCACTATTCACTCAAACTAATTTAACACTGAGATAAACACTTGACTTTTAGGACATACAGAATCATACTCCCCACACAGCCAAGGCTAGACAATTGTTATTTTTATTTTATTCTTTTATAGGAGAAAAAGTGGGATTGGTGGCAGCAGAGCAATATTATCGATTATTGGTGAAAATTCTTTATTTTAATCAAGGAGCAACCAATGCTAATCAGTTACAGACCTTGATCAGCACAACTTCTATTAATTGTCATAAAAACAGCTTTGCCAGCTTTGCTTTGACATCGTGATGTTGCATTGTAATGTTAAAAATGAGACAGGATTGTGACTTCCAATTTAATAAGAAATCCCAAAAATGGCTATCCTAAAATAGAACACTCAGAATAGAAACAGACAAAAGCAGCTTGGAGAAAGGTTTTGTGGTTGGTTGGGATTTTGAGCCCTCTGTCACATAAAGATAAGAAGAACAGTAATATGCTCTGAATATATTTTTAAAATCTAAGGAATTATCTCTTTACAAAGCACACTGTCATAGTAATGATTGCTATGCAATCAGCTGACACTCGAAATCCCAGATCTGAACACCAACGAAGTGTAGTCTGATGCTTGTGCCGAAGCAGTTCTGTCCACCAAATGTCATCTTGAGCTGTAACTTGAAGACATACTGGATCTTGCAAACAAACAAAAATACAGACAGGCAAGAAAAACAGAATAATTTGGTGGAGGCAACAATTGAACAAACCAGGTCTAATATTACACACTGAAAGCCACTGGGGTTTCTGTGACAGCATTAGATCGATGTTTGTTTCAGAGTGTATTTAGATCTGAGTTACTACTTGGCAAGGCCTCAGACACACAGGAACCCAGGGACGTATTGAATCAAGCATGCACAGGTCCAGGGTTTCCTAATGTGTGTTACAGGTCCAGTGAGTCCCCGAACCATTTTGTCTCTTGTTTGTTCCCTCAGAAGAACAACACCAAAAACGATCTGACACTATTCTATCAGGGGGCTTCTCAACTTAAACAAAAAAACATTCAACAGCAACATCTGTTACTTGCAGTGTGGGAATATCAGTCTGTTTCTGTTCCCCCTCTGGAATGTTAGCCAGACCATCTTTAATGAAAGCACCAGCCTCTAAAAAAAGTACGAGTGTGCATGAAAACAACATCACAGGACACCCTGAGGCTGCCACAGCATCTTCCTCAGCATCACAGCCAGCCTGCAGCATCAACATTTAGAAGAAAGGAGGCTTAATGAAATTATCATTATTAATGGTGGGAGTCATTCTACGGTTATGTTTGGAGTAATCAGTCTTGTCTGGAGCCACCAAAAGCCCAAACTCTGCTATGTAAGAAACAATAATCACACATTTGAATGCCTAATTTCATAGTTTAACATTGGAGAGCTTCTTAATGGCATTTATAGCAGCTTCTTGGACTGTGTCTTTTAACCTGCTTGTCTTTTAACATGTAGTTGAATTACAAATAGCCAACTTAAAAAAACTATTTTCATTTAAGTTTAATATTTAAACAGGTAAAAATATGAGATAAAGCAATAGTAATCTAGTTATGAAGTTTACTATAATCACTTAGATTCATTTGCATTCATTCACTGCCACACAAATTTACGCTGCATTAAAGATTATGGTGAGACAGCAGTTTTAACTCATATTATATATTTTAAAATATGGAGGGCAAGCCCGTCTACCCTTACATAATGCTGAATGGATCATTTCAATTTAAGCACTTAAGTACAACAGACTTACTGCAGACAATTTATCTCGAGCAGTCCACAAATAATTCATCCAATGTCTACCTGCCTGTTCATGTTCAGAGTCATCAGACTATCCCAGCATGCACTGGGTAAAAGGCAGGCCAACAGTCCATCACATGGCACGTAAACAAACACAGTCCCATCTGTACGCAGTGCAGAGTGTCTAGTCTTCCTGACCAGTGTGTCTGTAGGCTGTGGGAGTAAACTGGAGCAGTGAGAGAAAAGGGTAGCTATGCAAACTAGAGCTGGAACAATTAGTTTATTGATAGAAAATGAATCGACAAGTTCTTTGATAACTGATTAATTGTTCAAGTCCATTTTCAAGCAAAAATGCCAAACATTTTCCAAATGTAAAGACTTTTGGTTGGAAAAAAACAAAAGCCATGTTGGCCTTGAAAATGTGACCTTGTAGCATTGTGATGGACATCTTAAACAAATGTCTAAAGTTTTATAGACCAAATTAAATGAACTGAATAATTGAGAAAATAATCTGTAGATCGATTAATAATGAAAATAATTGTTAGTTGCAGCACTAATGCAAACACCTCACCGAGAAGACCAGGGCTTAGACCTTGTTGTTGGAGACAATGCTGTTCATTGAGCCACCATGCAGTCATGCTTCAAAATCATTTGGGTAAACTCTTTGGCAATGTGTTTGATCTTGACCTCTCTTGATAGTAACATCAAAGTAATTTCCATAGCTGTACATTTCATTTAAATATTTCATAAATATCGTAAATATTTTTAGGGTTTATCGTTTAATCTTCCAGAGCAACCAAGCAAGTAATTTGATTGTTGCATTGAACTACAAGTGATTAAGAACTGTTGGGTTAATCAGTTAAAAAATTTACGTTGCCACTGATAGATAGGTACAATGTGAGATCTGATGATACATTGTGTCTTTCCTGAGAGATTCAAAGTCAATTTAATTACTCCATTCAATTGTTCGATTGAAACATTACACCGTCTCCGGTAATTGTTGCCCATGGTTTCATATGAGCATGAGTCAACTCTACACAGTCTCTATAGTTCAGGCCAGAAAACCAACATTTGTACTGAAAGCAGCTTCAAACTGTGAGCTGCAGAGCTGGATGACTGTCAGGTTACAGAGCCATATCAACATTAGAAATATTGCTTCATGCAGGTTTCAATTTAAAATTGGTTTGTATAGGTAGCTTGGTCTAGAGAAAGGTCTTCCTGCAAATGCACTGCAGTGATTCTTCTGTGTGTGTGTGTGTGTGTGTGTGTTCCTTTCTTGTGAGTTAGAGCCTCTACATGAGCAACCTGCCAGCCTCACGTTAAGTTTTCTAATGCCATTTTGATACATTTTCAGAAAATAAATGAGTAAGCTTCATCCACAAATACACTGAATGTATACTGCGATCCAAGTCGCGCTCATCAGTCAGTTACACATGTGTGTGTCTGCTTTTTTTTTAGCACTAGCCATCCATGGCAGGCACATCCTTTACACTGCCTTTTGTGTCTGCTGGATTTGTGACTGACAATGTTGGCAGAGATTAGAGGCTGGACTATGAAATGTATGTCAATAAATCACTGGCTGCTGCTATTTAGAATGCATACAATGTGTTCACATGCTGCAAATCTCCCCTCCTCTTTGCTGCATCTCACCAGCACCAACAGAAGCAGAAATAAAGCAGAAATTCATATTTACATTCTTCCTCTGCGGTGTTGTTTATAGGCCAGTAATGGAAAATCTATTAGTTCCTGTTTACACTGCCGCTAGATGGCGCCCTGCCTAATATCTCTGTATTTTAATGGCATCTTCATAGCACATTCTTTGAACCTTTACCATGATGAGAAGTGGAGCTGATCTTGTGGACGACAGGGCCCGAGCCTGCCGGCCTGTGCCTTCACTTACTCACTCTGATAAAGTGTGGATATGTATGATTAAGGTTCAGTTGTTATTCTATACTTGGCGCCTTCACATGGCTGCAGTTATTCATCTCTATAAATAATAAACCCCGCCGCTTATTATGGCAAACAATCACACTTGCTGACCTCCTTCGCACAGCGGAGAACAACACGGGGATGCATTGGATGTTTTTTTAACATGTGGCATCAATTTGTAAATTAAAACACACCATCGAGCCATTCAGGAGGGGATTTTGTAAAAACCTGACCAACACGTAGCCTAGTGCACTGCCGCTGCACTTAACACTGCTGATGGGGGGGGGGGCGGGGGGGGGCTCACAGGCGGCAGGCCGACCGGACCGACCGCACAATAAGTAACGTTACTAAAAAGAAGCATCACTTACATCAATAGTGGCAGTCCAGGGGTGTATTCATCATTTATGCGCAGCGGAATGAGACATCCTCATGTCTGTAGTGGCCCGAGCAGCACGACCCGACGCGTTGGTATGATCCAGATGTGTAACACCTTCCCTGCCTGCTCGTCTGTTCATGTATTTCAAAAACAGAAAGATACAAAAATAAAAAAATAAAAAAAAGACCTTGTTTCACTAGAAGATGCACAGCTCTGCCGGACTTAATAATACAGAGAGAAATAAATAAATGTCATGAGAAGTGCTTGGCTCACTCAGCTGGCGTCACGTCTGAGCGTGTGTCACTGTGAGCCGCGATGCGTGTGTGAGGAGACGCTGACGGGGAGGTGGGCTCTATTGTCTCCACTGTGGATGACATCATCCCAGACCAATGGCGGAACACTCGGGATGAAGGGCTCAGGGGCGAGCACGCAGCACGTGCGGGCTGGTGGAAGAGGAAGAAAGAGGAGGGGGATGATGCACTTTAAATCTGTTTCACTTTAGTTTACACGAGAGGTCATTAAATAAAACATATCTGAAAGTGGGCGAAAGATCAGCTCAAGCAACAGTGGTGGAATCTGAGTACATTCAAGTATTTTAAGTATTTTAGGTACTTGTTACTTGAGTTGCCTTTTTCCATTTCATGCTACTTTATACTTAGGGAAATTTATCTCACTACATTTTTTTAACAGCTATCCTTTAAAGCAAATAAAATATGATGTATGGTTATAGATTATACTACCAAACAGTATAAATAATAGTTAATAATAATTTTCTATTTAGTGGTTTTATTTCATTTATTCTGTATATATCTATGCTCTTGTTGGCACCCACGCACCAAAACAGATTCCTTGTATGTGTAAACCTACTTGGCAATAAATCTGGTTCTGATTCTGATTCTTATTTTGATTCTTATTAGTTACACTTTGACCAGCTACAACAGTAAAATGTTAATTACATTACATTACATTTAGCAGACGCTTTTATCCAAAGCGACTTCCAAATAAGATCTTTACATAAAGTGCATAGAACCATGATGGAAAACAACAAGATGTCTCATCAGACTTGTAAGGGCTGGTGATGAATCACAAGTGCTATAAGTAAGTACATCGCTGCCAATGTCAGAATCAAAAAGAGCATTAAATCTAAGAACCAATGATCTTTGTTCATTATTAAATACAATACATTCAAACTAGAAATACCATTCCACTATAGTATTGTGCAATATGCTATACTTTATAGAACCAATGTGTCATTTAAGTGCTGTTGTATTCCCG
>JAVQJL010101604.1:0-25187 GCA_036024295.1 Nannoperca obscura | reverse complement strand
CCCCCCCCCCCCCCCCCCCCCCCCCCCCCCCCCCCCCCCCCCCCCCCCCCCCCCCCCCCCCCCGCGGTTGAACTGGTTCATGTATTCGGTCTTACATTTTTGGTTGTTAAGTTGTTAACACACCATAAAGTACTAAACAGTCCTAACAAAGCTGTATTGTATACGACATCTCATTCACACTGCAGAACCTGTTCAGTCTGCTCAAGGCACCAACTGTAACAGAAGTTATTAGATCCTGCACTCAGACAGCAAATCCCCAACCTTTCTAGATTACAACATACTCTCGACACTTCCCTATCGCTCCGGCTAAAGCTAACTATTTTCCCATAGTGGTTTTATCTTTCCACTAAATATGTTGTACAATCCAATCAGACTTTCACTGGTGACCGGGCAGCCGCCAGCAATAGCTGTAAACCTGTTCACGGACCTGTCGTGGCCTTCATGTTGACAGGCCAAGAGTAGAGGAGGCCCTAGGGGATGAGGGAACCCAAACAACAAGAATCTATGGTGTCTCAGTGTCTGTGCTTGTGTGTGTGTGTGTGTGTGTGTGTGTGTGTGTGTGTGTGTGTTTTAAAACTTATGAGGCAAAAACAGGCTTGTCATAGTGACAGAATCTAGTGAAGAACATCTGAACATTGTTGATGAGTTGTTAAGCATGATCCCAACTGTCGGTTATGAATATATTCACCCCATTATAATGAGCGTTTTAACAAAGTGTCCAATTACAATTACACTGGCAAAACCACCGTTTCATTAGCCATCTAATGTGGCAGTGTAGCGTAAAACAAAGAATGTGTCAGAGTCAGGAGGGTGACTGCGTCCATTTTTCTGCTGGTGAATCTTTGGCAGGTTGTAGCGAGGCTGAGACCAAAGCTCTTTCATGTCTCTGTCTGTTTACAGGGCAAGCAAATCAAAGATGCGTCTTATTTCAGAGGCTGTAAAAGTGCGCCTGGGGATGGATCAGGTGTCCCTGATACATCCAATCCTCCCTAAGCAGCCTCTACTTACAGGCTACCAATCCATGTATCCTCCAAATGAACACTGCAAACAAGCAGTATAATTAAGTGTTCACATGTATAAAGCGTGTTATCTTTTCAAGTATTCTTAAAACTGGCTTCCCAGGTCATCATAACTGGACAGTCTGCTTGTACTTGTTGGAAGAATGTTGAATTCCTGTCTTATTACAGTCTTAACTGAACCGGGGCTCAACACCAATTCTAACTTAACCAACAACCCTGAATTCTACAAAATAATAATAATTGACTGAACCTGGAAGATTTCCGGGTATGACACTTTAAACTGTCCACCGCAACAGTAACACAAACAGGGCATATCAGTTTATCACATGCAGCTCTATTATTCCTTTTAGTGCATCAAAGCTATGGGCTTTTCCCTCTCATTCTATGAAAGAAAACAAAATCAATGGAGGTTTTCTATTGAGTTTTCCCCTTCAATATTTTGTTTCTTGTGGTGTATTTATTTCCTGAGTGGTCACGAATAAAGCCTGTCTAATCGAAACATCAATTTATTATCTGAAAGTGCTTGTTCAAAAAAAAAAAAAAAAGGTTACATTTTTTACTGGAAATTTCACAGCCTCACATCCGCTGTGGCGTTGCTCCAACAAGCTGCCTGAAATGAAATATGACTTGATGTTTTCAATGCACTTTCAGTCATCAAAGTTCTCGGGGATTTCATTTCTGTGGCGGTAAGTGAAGGAGCTGTTAGCTTGTCTCTAGTTGAGTGATTTAAAGTCGCAGAGCGGACGTGTTGGCTGACTGGATGAGACAGTAGCAGTCCGGGCCATGTGTCTGGGGCATACATCTCCTGACATTTATCCCTCCTGGTTTGCATTTCCAGCCTCAGCCACCTCATCCCAAAGATGGCAGGGTGGGAAACAGCAGCATGTACAGGTCCATTACGGACAGCCAAACGGCCTCCATTTACAAATATTTTTTTGTAAATAGCATATCATGTTCTTAACACAGCAGATCCCCTGGGCTGTGCAAAGAGCCCTGTGAGAGTATGGGTGGATGTCAGTTTTGGGGCCTGTATCGAACTGCAAGCATCTGGAGGCTGGAGGTGTCTGTCCCATGTTCGTGAGGACAGAGAGCCTCCATGGATAACGTCCTGGGGGATCCTGCCTTCTGCTGCTTTAAGAGATTAAGAGGTGCAAGCAAGGTCCCTTCTCCCCCCCAACACACACACAACACACACACACACACACACACACACACACACACACCTGCCACCACATGGACTCAAACATATACACACATTATACACACAACACGTGGCGGCTCTCTTTCCTTCCAATCCTTTCTTCCCCCTTCTCAATACATACATGGACACACATGGTCTCTCACACACACAGCCACACACTCCCCCCTCCTGATTAGCTCATAATGGACGACTGATGTCCCCGAGACCCTCAGGACTTCCCTAGGGACCCCTTCAACTCTGACCCCTATCTCCACCCTGCACTCCACCTTCTTAAAACACACTAAATAATCTTTCATTTGACAGGAGCTTGAATGAAATTCAGTTTAGAGCTGCATCATTTGCCCTGGACCATAGAATATTGATAAATGAATCATTGTAGTGCAAATTTTTTTTCCACCCTTTTTTTTACGGCTAGAACGAAGGAGATGCAGGTTGTTCTGGGCAGATCGTGTGATTATTTATCAGTTATTTTTCCATTTTGGTTCATGATTATGTTCCTTCTGCCTTGTGCAGTGTCCTTTGAAAATTCCAGTGGCTTTTCTTCTTCATTCTTGCTCTTACTGTAACATGCAGCTCAGGGTAAAATTCTTTAATATCTATTAGAATTGTGGGCTAAGTTCAGTATCTGCCACGCTGCTAACGTGACTTCCACAAAGGCAAAAAAACATGTATTCATAAACCTTGTGTGATTGGGCCTATGCCACCATGGAGACAATATCTGGCAGATTTATCCGAGCCGGCAATTAATCACCTCACTCTAAAATAAACATAACAGGGATCCTAAACATGTGTCTGTTAAATCAGCAAGCGGGGCTGGATAGCTGCTTTTAGATGCAACGTTTACATGTAATTATCTTCTTATATAATTAAGTGCATTCAGTTAACAAGCATCTTGCTAACGGGCCACATTGCTTACCCAAACGAGCAGCGGGCAGCCCAGAACACTGAGTGAGTGAGTAATTAGAGCTCAGCATGCCAGTGTTAATGGAAGTGATCTAAAAAAAAGCATCGCCAAAGAGGGAAGGAGTGAAGGAGGGAGGGAAGGAAAGGAAAGGAGGAACAGATCAGGAAAGGTGAGGCAGAAAGGAAGCTTCAGAATTTGGGACATTAATGGAAAGGGGCAGTATGAAATAGCTGAGTGGGTGTACTCATTGAATTTTTCGTTTGATGACCCCAAATTTCAACACCACTGAAATTAATATCACTCAGCATGAGGCTACATTTTTGCAATTAACTTGTAATATTCTGCATCAGCTACTTCAGAATGAGCAAACACACTGAACCTTAACACTTCATCTCAAGTTGCAACACAAACAAATAGACTTTGAGTACTGATGCCTTTAACAACATTCACCATTTGAGTAGAACGTGGTCACAATAAAATAAATATAATAATGACCTAAGGTGAAGACTTGATCTAAGAAGACATCATTAGACTACCCGCTTCAGTCTTTGACATTTTGGGAAATATCCTTATTTGCTTCCGTGCTGGGCAACCTTGTCTGGTAGAAATTACGTTGAAATATTACCAATATTTTCTAAATTATGTTGTGGGGACAAACTTAATCATCAGTGCCTGGGTTATTGTTCAAAGGCAACTTTTTATTCTTTTTGTTTGTTTGTTTAAGTAAACTAATGGAATGGATGGCAGGCGTTTAGGTTTAGATGACAAAAGCACTTCGGTTAAGGTTAGGAAAATATTACGGTTTCCATTAAATGTTAATAAAAGTCAAGTTAGTTTTTGCTAAGCTAAGCTAACCGTCTCCTGACTCCAGCTTTATATTTAAGGAACAGATATGAGAGTGGTGTCAATGTTCTCATCTAACTCTCGGCAAGAAAATTAATATTTATATTTCCCAAAATGTTAAACTATTCACCTAAGAATCTAAGTGACTGAAAGGTATTTGAAATTGCCCAAAAAAACAAAAAACAATGCTATACTATTTACTACAGTGCAGATGGCTTGTGTGCAGAAAGGTGAGACTTATGTTATACAGCAATGAAGCCAATAAAGAGTAAATGTTGCATGATATGGGCGTGTGTGTGTGTGTGTGTGTGTGTGCTTTACTGATGTGATCATTTAAACCAAACACTTTTGTTTAATTCCATACTGCACAGCCATGAGCTCATCCCGCCTGGGGCAACGTGGGGGGACAAGAGAGTGAACTTTGTCACACTTCACTCTGCAATATCACTTACTTCTCTGTCTGCGCGAGAAATGTATGGACATGTTCGATTCCCGGTGTATTCCTAGTATCAAAAACCTAACAATACAGGTACATACAGAGTTGAAGATTTGTTGTAGAATCCAAAGGAAGATGACTTTCAAGCTGTGGATACCTGATAAAGTTCTATTATATTCTATTGCCCTGGTCTAAAATGAATTGTTAGTTGGAATGTTTAAATTGCATTATATTACTCCGACAGAAGAAGAGCATGATTGTCTTCAATATTTCGGGTATGAAATCTATATACCAAAGAATACATTTTTGTCTCCCCAAAATCTTGAGAAATCCAAGCACTCTCTCTCCAGTTCTTAGCCTGCAGCTCCACATCGCAACAATGGACAGCCTTCATATGTCATGTCAAACCACAATCCTTTCAGTGCACACCCCACTCTGTCAACCCCGTCACAACCCCGCCACATAACCGCCTAATTCCCCACATGAAATCCCAAATACCCTCAAAGTAAACACCATTGTTGGGGTTAATATTGGTCTTCAAGAGTATCCAGGTGGAACCCAAAATACAACCAGGCCAGCTAGGGTTCAAAGAGCCAGGTTGAACGGCTGCCAAATTCCTCATGCAGCGGCGATTGCAACATCTTCTAGTGAAATTATGATACAAACTATGCAGCAAGTGAGTAAGGAATATCAGGTCCCTTTGTCCCGGCGCTTACTATTGAGTTCAATAAACACTTATGCACTCCAAAGGACTCAAGCTCAAGAAGGGACAATGGCTCCCTTCAGAACTCGACACCAGACCTTTAACAATACAAAAATACTCTATCCTCCAAAGACTAATTGATGTTATTCGCCTTTTGATAAGTCAGAGGTAGGCAGACGTAATAGTAGAAAATATACGCACTGCTTTTGATGGCCTGTAACCTGAGAAACTGGAATACAAAGAGGGAGAGACAACGAAAATGCTCAGTTTTTGGATGCTTATCACCAAAGCCATGATCATTTGTGTTTTCAGGGCAACAAGAGTGTAATTTGAATAGGGACAGACTTTAAAAGGGGAATCGCCGCTGTGTGCTCAGAGGACTTGGAACCGCCGGCCACTGGCCTGTGAGCATATTGGTTATTGATATTCTCTCTCTGTGTCACACACACTGCATCTGGCCTCTGAACACAACGGCTGAAAAAGCCCTGAGAGCCAGGGTGAAACAAATACATTTGCACTTTTTTCTTTGGCAGCTGAAGCTGGCAGGTGAAATTGGTGGCTGTATAGGCCTGACATCTTGGCTGCAGTGCCATCTACTGGTGACAGACACCAGGGCTGAGGCAGGGAAGAAGGAGGTGGATGGAAACAACAGCAGCGACAGCGAAAGGGTTCATACTTAAACTGAACAGGTTTCACATTTTACAATGTCACATCTGTATCTGTCTTTTTTTTCTTGTGGTCAACCCGCATAAAAGCATGTGTTATAAAAGCAAAAATGTCTTTTTAGAGTTGTGTAGGTGAGATCTCACTCACACAACTATGGTTCATATGGTAAAATAGCGCATATGCCATCAGGGACTGAAAGGGAGGGGGTTGTGGCGGAGGGCAGGAGAATGACAAAAGGATATAAACTTTGACTAAATTGCTTGCTAGCCCTCTAGGGAACCAGAGAAGTTTAAACTTCACCAAACCACAAGACACGGGGAACTTCAGCACAAAAGCACCATTTAAAAAGGCCTTTCACTGCAGATGACAAGTTTCATTGAGGCCGGTGATGCACCTGGCAGTAAAAAGTTGCCCTTCAGTCATGTGACAATCCCACAGACACAGTTCATGCTCTATGTGCATGTGTAATACAACGTGTATCACTCAGTATCTGATGAATGTGGGAAAAAAACAAACACACACACACACACACACACACACACACAAAGTTTGCTTCATAGCATTCCTTGAAGTAAACAAATTGAAATCATCATAGAAAAAGACGCCATGTTTCTGCGTTTGGTCTATTTATATGGACTTTTTCTTTCTTTGTGTGTGTGTGTAACATAAGTCTTTATCAAGAGTTTTCTACACAGCGTGCAAAGATCTGCAATGCATCACCGACCACCACAATGAAATGGGATGTTAAGGCTGCGATGACATCATGCAGCAAGCCTCGAGGACAAATATAGATCATGTTTATCTTTAACAGAGGATTCATTTGTGACATGGTAAAGAGATCTCCGCTGACTGCTCAGGAAATGTCCGGGCATGCAACTGTTTGGATGCTCACTTCCATCGCTGCTACGGTAAGTTTTTTTTAAAAAGCACAAAATTCAACATTAAATGTTACTTTGTTCTTTTCTAAAGATGGAATATTTTAAATAGATGTTTGTACATGTTCCGTCCTGGGCTGTTGGCGAGCCAAAATTGTGCATTGATTTAGAATTAAACAACCGAGCCAAGAAAAGAGATTATTATGAAACTTTAACTACAAAAATAGATGAAGGACAAAAACAAAAGGTATAATGCAATCTTTCTTATAGTTCAGTTTTTTTCACATCTTGCCTCTCTCCTCATCCCCCAAACCCTTGGGAAGCAGCACTCCAAGGTCTTTCATTTGAGCTTGTATTATGCCCCCGTATCTCTGCTCATTTTTCATCCACATTGCATTAAGTATTGATATTGATTTCTTGTAAATGGTGGCGAAATGGATGGCTCGCACTTTTTTGTGTTATTGTTCTGCAGCACTTGTAGGTAATTTATTATGGCTGAGGGTCCGGTGAGGCCTCCCAGTTCTGTGTCCCTCCTCCTGATGGAGCGTGCCAACCTGACTAACAAAACACACCGTGCACTGAAAAGCCACTCACGAGGAGAATGAAGCATGAAGAAAGTGTTTGTGCACACGAGCACCGGCGTGCACGTGCATGCACATTGTATCCCTCTCACTCTCACCCTCAGCATCGCTCACATTCATGGTCCACCATAAACCAGCACACATAAGAGGGTCCCTTGGAAAACACACGGCAATAAACTGAAAAGCGCTAACTTTACAGGCATTTCTCAATCTTAACATGAGAGTTTTTTATTTCTCCTTTCCTCCTATTTTTGAATATTATTCTTTTTAGTGCTGTAGCAGCACTTGTACTGAAATCCATTCCCAGTTTTGTGACAAAGCGTGGCCTTCTTGACAAACTGGAGTGGTTTACTTGCATTGTCATCCTGGCCAATTTCTTTTCCCTGCTGCCGCGGCCCCAGCAGTCTATTTGCATTTCAATAGCCTCTCTGTCTGCCTCTATATTGCCTGATATTATGTCTGCCTTGTATGAATTCGAATTCAATGTCTGCATCTGCCGTTCCACTCCCAAGCAGCCCCCGTAAAAGGTGAAACATGAAATAAGGGCTTGCGAGCAAAAGACATTGATGGTGTGTGATGATGTGGATTCCCTTTAATAAAAAATAAAAAAACTGTTTACATGTATGCTCTGCTTTACATAAAACTGCAACAGAACAACCTTATAGCAAGGTGATTGTGTGATTTCCGTGATCCTTAATAGAACTATTATTACCTTCAGGCCTACCAATGAGCTTTCTTAGCTACAGTTGCAGAGCAATGTACAGCATGTGCTCACAATACAAAGAGTAAGATGTGTTCCGAGGTAAAGAAAGGCGCTGCGGTAAAACCGATACGTCCTGTTTACCATCTGTGTCACCACAACACCAGCACTTGGCCACAAACCCTGGCTGGTGCCACAGTGTCGGACACCATGGGTCACATGACCCACGCCAGAGTCCCACAGAGGTCCCTCAGGTATCCCAGAATGCCCTCCTCTCTGGCTGATTCTCTCTCTCTCTCTCTCTCTCTCTCTCTCTCTCTCTCTCTCTCTCTCTCTCTCTCTCTCTCTCTCTCTCTCTCTCTCACTCTCTCACACAGGATGGGATATATGGGATGTCAAAAGGCCACAGGCAGCTACTGTTAAAGCCAGGAGGATTTACTGGAATTTCTGCTTTTAAAAGGTATAAAGCACCAGTGGCTGATTAATCTCTGTTCATGAGATATTGGAGAGAGGATGTAAAGAGGAATATC
Organism: Nannoperca obscura; assembly: GCA_036024295.1. NCBI lineage: Eukaryota > Metazoa > Chordata > Actinopteri > Centrarchiformes > Percichthyidae > Nannoperca > Nannoperca obscura. The sequence goes on along the minus strand of JAVQJL010101604.1, from coordinate 16,729 downwards.
AGTTGAGCTGCACATCCTGTGCTCCCTCTAGCCAATTGTGTTTTTGGATTTCACCTTGAGACCACAGTGCTGCAACCAGTCTTTTACACCAAATTACAAGACTAGACTTTTTTTCTGATATGTAAATTAAAAAATTTAAAAAAGCAAAAAACTGTAGTTACAGACATAAAGGCATGTTTCCACCCCTCCTCTTATTGTTAACCTCTGCCAAATGTAGCTTCTGTTCAGAAACAATTAATGCCAACCAGTGTTGGGGTGCGCAGGCAGGCTAACAGCTGTGTTTGGGCCACTTGTTGTGCCTCCAGCACAGATAATTACAGCAATCCAAAAGCAGAGCAGCCGCTCAGGGAGTTTAATAATGTACAAGTAGTCGCTATCTCTTTATAGATCATGTTACTGCAGCACTCACTGACGTGTAATTTAGATCAATCAAAAAATATGGCAGGGCTATGAAACCAGTGCCTTTGATAATAGTTGGCAGGTAGTAGTCACCCCCTGTTGTCGAAGCATCTGATATAAAAGGCTCCATTCCGCCCTCCATCAAGGGGCCTGGTGTGCTAGGATGTGTAACCCAGGCAACAGATACATAAAGCATTATGGGACTTGATTTAATTTGTCTAAATGGGAGCTGGAGTATCTTCGTTCTCAGTTCGAATGTCCCTGTTAACCACCACTACAATGTAATGGGCTCCTCAACTTGGAGCTGCTGATTGTGTCCTACTGGTATAGGAGGTTTTACACTATATGCTGTTTTCTGACTCTGTGTGTGTGTGTGTGTGTGTGTGTGTGTGTGTGTGTGTGTGTGTGTGTGAATACATGTGCAAGCATGCTGCGTGCATGTGTACACCTGTGTGTTCGCAGACCATTTTGGGGATAAAAAATTGATACTTCAACAAAGTTCTCGGTCAAATGTTTCACTGGGCAACACATATGTAGCCATAGGAATCGAGTGGCATCATAAATATGCCATAAGTGGGCCTGACGGGGACTTTTGTTTCCTTGAAGTTCCCACCATCTGCCTTGGAAATATTTTGGAGTCAGTAATTTATCTGGAGGTCAAAGCTTTATTCAGCATTATTTAACTTTCTAGGCATATAAAAGCCATGAAAGTCGTCATGGGTCAGGCTTTGTTGTGAGGTAGCAACTCCTTTGCTTGATTTGGTCCATTGTGTACTTTCATACCTATGAGCTCCCCGTTTCAGCCCATTTAAAGAACTATTTGAACCAGCACAATTTAGCCAGTAAAACCTGGGTATCATTTTCTGCCTTTGCATAGGACTCTCCTTGCCTCTGGCTTGTTTTTAACTATCAATACAATTCAAGTAGCTTCCTCTCCTTATCCTACTTCTAACTTCCCCTCTTCTCCCTCCACCCTGGCTTTCAACCCATGGGTCTTTGTTTTAAATGGCAATTCATCCCATTCGTCCGCTCAGCCACATTAAACATCAATTTCCTCACCGAGCACACATTACGACCCAATAGAAGAAATAAAATCTCTGCCATTTATTGTGCAACTCCCTCCTCCCTTTTTTTTGGCACCGCTATCCACCACTGGCACCCTCATCAAAGCAGCCCACATCCAACAACAAGGGAGCAGCTACACAACAATGCTGGTGCCATTCGACTTCCTCTTAAGTCGTTTTATACTTACTGCAAAACAGTAACGATTTCAAGGGCCTTTGAATTCCTCCAAGAGCCACCGGGTTTATAAAACATGCATGAGGTGTTCAGTAAACAATGCCCAATGGTCTTATTCCTTTTAAATAAAACTATTTCCATGAGATGTAAGAGAGACTTTAATATTGCCTTAAATATTAAAAGAGAGAACTGAGCCTCATCAATTTTTCATTTATTGGGCCTGCGTGTAAGGAGTCATCAATCTCAAAAGAAATTACTGACATTTTCATTTCAAATAAAAAAGGGTACACTTTATCCAGCGGTAATAGGGATTGCCACTCTTACACAGGGAGCATTAAATGGCTTCTGGAGTGTTGAAAATGAGAAAATTTTCTTTTTTTGTCACAGAACAGATTGTGGTTTTTAACCTTGTGAAGCAAACATGCATGAAATTGCTAAATAAAATGCAACATATTACCCTTCTAACACTCAAGCTTTTCAGGGGAATGCAGTTCATTACAAATTGATAATAGTCTGCCTTAACAAGTGCATATTCATGTTTCCAACACGCCCCGACTCACTGTGAAGTAATAACCACCTGGTTGTTTTGTAGCTCGTTGATATTGATATCCTGTGACATAAATTCATTGTTTGATTCCATTGCTGTTATGATATATTGTTATAAATGTCTCCATCATTACAGCACCTCTCTGCCTTTAGGCTTGAAGGTTTGTAATTACTGCACAATAAACAAATGGTTTGGGTAATGGGGGGGAGGGAGAACGGTCCGGGGCCTACAGGCACTGGGAGAGGATTACAGGGAAAGGAGACCACTTTTCACCCCCAAAAACCCCTCAACCCTCACGACACGGCCTGTCCCACGTCCCACTACAACTTCCCCTGTGGAATCACCCTCGCTGAATTATTAATCACTGAGCGGTGTTGATATATCATCAACCGTGTACATACATTTTGGAGGGGGGGAAATAAGGGTTACAGTAGGCCAGGATTTATAACAGAAGCTTGACATATGCTGCTAATTCACCTTGACAACACTGTCACTTCCTGCTCGGTGAAAAATTGTCCAACAGAAGAAGAGTTTGCATGCAGCCTCACTGCGAGGCACTTCCCGACGCACACTGCTCCACCCATAATGGATGAATATTTGTTTATAATTTCTGAACACAAGTCTGGTTGTCAGTCCCCTGCTCTCCCCGTGCGCTGCTGTCTCATTTGCATAGGTAGATTGAGACGCCGCGAGCGTAACGAGGTCGGCCTGCGTGTTGGTGATGGAGGACGCTGATGAATAGGGCTCTCTCCCCATCATGGCACCTTTGTAAATGTTTGATTAGTTTTGAATGGATTACTGTTAGATTATCGGGTTTGGGGCCCAAACCTAGACACGGCTCTGCTACTCAGAGACAGTCCCTTACGGGTGTCCCGTGACAGAACGGCGGCTGCCCGTTGACAAAGAGCGAGAAGGGAAGGAGGGCGGAGGCCATGCTTGTTTATGCAGAGTTGTCAAAATGTTTGATAATGCTGTTGCTCAACCGTGTTACAACTTCAGTTTGTGGAATACCTTGGATTTGGAAATGTAGGGTTGAGGCATTGTGAGGCTAGAGTATCGCATGTTGAGGTAAGAGCTGACACAGTATAGAAAGACAGAAATAAAATGTCCAACATTTTTCAATTTGCAAACTTTTATTGAGTCTTATTCCATATTTCTGGAACTATGCTTGTTCCATTGCTCCCATGTCGGCTCAGAATTCCAGGGATATTTAACGGGTTGGTGGGAATCTCATAGTCAGACAGCCATAAATTTCCTGGGGCTGCTGTAAGACGCTCTTATATTGCTTGTGTGGCAATCAGACTGGTGATTATATGGGTAATGAAACATGTGCCTCCTCCTTGTGTCTGCCCCTTCCATTGCCTGTCTCTTTCCATCTCTTTCTCTAACTTTTCTCTTTCTCTCTGGTTAAAGCCAGTGATGGATGGAGCAGAACTATTAGGGGGAAGCAGTAACCCATCAGTTCCGAGGCCTATTATGCACAGTTGGATGCTGGGTAAAGGGGGTAAGAGCTGTGGAACAGTGACACCGTAGCGGGCTGCCTCACGGGTTAATGCTAACCCCGCCGCCCACCCCTGACGCCACCCCCCCACCCAATCCGTTTGCTTAAAAACCTTGCATCTTGACAGCGCCGCTGCCATTGTGCTCCCTCTCTCTCAATCTGTTTAGCTTCCTGTTGTGACCTTTCATACAGTCAAATATATTAGCGAGTGGTGCACTCTCATTAAAACAGTGCATTAACCAAAAGACTCTTTGGAGTCTAAATGACAGCCGAAGGAACTGAAAGCTAATAGCCGTGGGCAGTTGGGGAAACTTAACTCATGAATCAGTGCGCTAATACCAGAGCTGCAAGCCTGGAGCGCTGTAAGCGTATGGCACAATCTCCATTGCCCCCCCCCCCACCCCCCCACCCCCACCTTCACTCTCTCTCTCTTGCTTCCTTCATTTTCCTCCATGACTCCCTTTTTTCTCCCACTCTCTCCTTCCTCCCCTCTAACTGCTACTTATCTCTCATATTCACTATCACCGCTATGTTCACATTCCACTTCTCCCTGACACATTTATTCTTTTCTCTCACTCTTTAACTCGATCATCCTTCCCCTGTCCTGCTATCTTATTTGTTCATTTCATTCTTTGTTCATTTCATTCTATGTTCCCCTATTGTATCGCCCTCGTTGGTGCCATCATTTCTATTTTCTGCCTCCCTGCTCCTACAGTTCTTTTCCTGAGCTCTCCCCGAACTCTTTATCCTATCTTATTGTTTTCAAAGAGGGAAAAAGAAAGAAAAAAAGTGTACTGAAAAAAGGAGCTAAAGAGAGATGAAGATGGAGGAAAGAAAAAAGAGCTAGTATACGAGAGAGGGAGAGGGAGACGAGTAAAAGAGGAGAGACTAAAAGCTCATTACTTTCCCCCTGATGGGAGAAAATGAGTGAGGGGGCAATAATAAAGCTTGAATTTTTCAATACTGTTAAAAATGGGGCTCTGACAGCTCACCGCCAGTGCAAGGGACAGGCGCCGACAACGCATGGTGAGCCACCGAATTAGCAATACCATACATCATAAAATCTAATTAAATCAAGGGGCAGAATCAAATTAGTTTTCTGTGACTCAAACCGCCCGCCAAAAGGGCTCTATTAAATGAACTGTAGAGAGGGAATTAAATAATTCACAGTGAGGGATTTTGCATTTATACAAAAATTGTGCACTTAATTGTCCGTGCTATATTACAGATTTGGCCTTATGTTAACAATGAGCCTAAAGCACACTTACTCGTGCGCACTGGGCACACATTAGGGCCTACATGGTCGACAAGGCTTCAAACTAAGGGGATATTAGAGTAACCATTGGCTTGATGGCACTAGTATAGTAGAGCATAGGGGTCCAGAGCAGGCAAAGGCTGTACTGATTATACTTCAATGAACTGTGGAATCAAAGACAGCAGTGTTGAAATAGAGTTAAACGATGATTTAGATGTGAATATTAAGCAACATATTGCATTTGATGCTTCCAAAGTTATGTTTGGATCTACAGTATAATGTAGGCTTGGATTTATTGAGAAACCCACAGGTAGACCATCAAACTAAACATGTCAGATGAAGTTCTGTCATGAAAATGGAGCACTTTTGTTACAGCGCTCTGCGAGTGTTCAGCCATCCCAGCTATTCTCTCCGCTCTCACCACCATACACCCTTTTTTTCAATCTCTCCATCTCCCGCGCTTCCCTCCCTGGCATCAAAACAGCACAACTTTATTATAGTCGCTGTCAATACCGTAATAATAAAAGAATGCGGAGGGGAGAGACTACCATATTACACTTTTAACGAGAATATAGCAGATGCACATTGAGTGAATATTGAGTTTTAAAACTTGTCGGCATGTGATTTGTGGCCTTGTCAGTACAAATATTTTTCAATGTCATGGCAGCAAGCCGGGGCTGTCACTTCGGCGGTCAGCTGGGACGGGGGGAGGCAAAACACAATGATCTGGCCCTTAATGGAGAACCGCTGGGACTGGCATGGAGGTGATGAAGCACTGTTTAGTTTGCGGCTGCCATATTTCTGCTTGGGGACGCTATTATAAAACACAGTGTTATTTTGTCAGATTTCAATCATGAGGCAGGTTATTTGTCACCTGCTGTCGCATTGTTGGGGCAAGTCAGGCTGACGGTGAAATATGACCTAACCCAGCCCAACCCCCCGCTCTGGAGAAGACCAGAGTTTTCTTTAGTCAAGAAGTAAAAGTAAAAAACAACTGTATAGATTTGTTGTTCCACTTCTTTGTCTCGTCATATCAATATAGAGGCAAAAAGATGCTTTGAAAATTAGACTTTACTTTTTATCTTGACTTTCCAATTATTTTTTCCTCATTGTCCAATAACTCTTTCCTTGGTTTTATTCCGTTATTTTCAATTCAGCTCTTCTGTCAAGGGGCGCCATCTTCTAGAGTAATCACAGGTCTCAGTGCGTCTTTGTTTAGCAGGAGTGACAGTGTCAAGCATCCTCATGGAGGAAGTCCCAGGGAGCCATGGTTTAATTTCCTCCAATAAAAAGCGCTATTCAGGTGGGCTTTACTCGAAAATGACCTTATTGTGCTTGTGAATAGGCTAGGTATTAAGATAATAACAGTGTTCACTCTTTCTCAACACCCCATGTTGATCATAAGAAGTCACAAATGGCCAGGTGAGGGTCAAATTCAAAGGCCCCTCTGCTCTCGAGGATGCACCTCTATTTCTATTTCTAGTCTTCTTTTACTAATCCCCTTTATAACATTATGTGATTTAACAACACCTTGCTAAATGTTGCAGGAAATGCTTTCATTTTTGTTTGAGTATGGATTACAAGGTGATTTAATAAAGTTCAAGCATGCAGTTCAGTGGCATATGATGAACATTATGCCCCTGCACACTTATCCCTGACAGATACCATGCAGAATGCTATTTCATTTGCTATTTAATTTTCCTTCTCAGCGGTTACATCTCCTCTGTCTGAAACGTAGAGGAAAACAAGAACCCGGCTCCTCGATTTGCTTATTGACATTGAAATCTGCTTTTCAGTTCACTGTACATGTTAGCTACTCAGACACTCCTCAGTAAGTTAATTTCCAAATGATATCAGTTTTATTTCCTTGCTGCCCTTGTGTTTGAACGTCATGGCCTCTACTCAAATACAGAAAAGGTATAATCCCCACTCTTTAAAATCAGACATTTCCTTGAATTTATGCCAAATGAAGTGCGCTTATGCACCATTGCCATAGACTGTTTGTAGATGCTGTTGATATCAAACTACCAGCAATATAAAAATATGCAAATTGAATTTGATCACTAACACTGACTTCTGTTGGTTGAGAGACAGGGATGACATTGTGTACCTCTGTCACTCTTCCTAGTCCCTGAATAAAGCTGTGTTATTGGCTCTGAAGGCAGGCGCTCTCTCTGCGTGGCTCATCTACATGTTTGGAACATTTAACAAAGTGCTTTTTGTGAATTAACCGAAATATGTAAAGCGAGAACATTTTTTCCTTGTTGCCTGCTCCTCTCTGTCTTTATTTCCTCCATGCAGTCATGGTTGTTGTAAGTAAATCTTCTTATTACGTGGACAGACATGTATAATAAAGTATAAAATCAACACACAAGCAGGACATAAGCAAACACACACAACAACCATTAGCTTTGGCTGACATGGTGGCTATTAGCACATTCTTTCTAGTTGTGTGCGTTCCATTCCAAAAGAAGAATCATTTACATAATGTGTGTTTTCCCAAATCGCGTGAACAACCGACACTCTGTGTAGGTTTCCTGCTGGCAAATGTTTTAAACTGACCTTGGGAAACGGTCCATCTGCAAACGCTACGCAGTTACATCCATAATGGGCCTTTTACCTGTTTTCATGTATATGTGTGTCTGCAAGCATGCAGATGTGCGTTTGAGAGAGTGTGTGTGTGTATCTGCATGTGCACACTTAAGCATCCCTGTGTGTGTCTACAGCTGATGACTCTGTGCCAGCCGGACGGCTTTTATATGTATTAATATTAATATGTGCCTGAGCTGCAGCCCATCACATCCCTGCCCCTTGGTGCAGAGTGTCCAAGGGCGGCCATTATCATCCCGTTCTGACTGTCAGTGGAGCTGGAGAAAAGTAAGATGGGCACGTTGACTGCCGTGCCGGGGTCAAACAGTCAGGCTAATACAGCTCAAACCACCAGTAGTGAGGAGGATACTGTAAAATGCGTTTGGATGACGTCCATCTATTTGTAGTGCAATTCTGTATGAAATGCATCCCCATATGCATATGTGTTTCAGGCCTACACACTGCCTTACACACACATGCACAGAAATATGCACGCTTGCCCTCACATACACACACTAACATAAAAAGGTATACCATATGTGTACCGTAATAAAAAGAATCCCTTGATACTGATGTTTATCACGCACCTCACCGTGTATAATCTAAGTACTATTCCTTCCGACTAAGTTGGTGTCTTGGTCTAGAGGGCAGTATTGATGATAATGTTAACCATGTCCCATAAAATCAATCAATCAATGGAATATTAAATGTATATGTCTGGAAGGTTGTCAGTGGAGCGCTCAGGGGTGAATCTCCAATAGCCTGTCAAGGTTTATTGCCTTTTATGGGGGAACCACCAATGCACTGTTTCTATGAATATACACCTGTACAGTATATCAAAGAGGCTGTGACATCAGAGGTACAGACAGAAAGTGAAGACAACCAAACACTCTCGGTCTCTTTCTCTTGTCCCCCTCTTTCATGCGCACAGACAGAAACACACCCCACCACTACACACCAAAATAGATGAATTTTCATTCAACAAAGGCAGTGTGGTAATTAAATGTAAGATAAGACCATTCAGAATGCCCAAGACTGTGCCAGGCAAATATCCTGATCAGCTTAAAATCAACCAAGTGGGACAGAATAACAAAAATCCAAATTGGTTGGTCTAGATCAGCTTGATAGAGCTTTCAATATAATACACAACAATGGCCAAAATGAATAGGAATCAAATTACGAGAGCTGTGATATGGCATGAAACTGCATGGGGGAATTCAAGCACAATCACTTTTCAATGTGGCTTCCAATATTGCAGCCAATCCTCGCCCGATTCATATCCGATCACAAATAATGTTTATCACCCTCATATCTCTCTCCCTAATGGAAAAGGCCTAGTGTTGGGGTTTAAGGAGTGCATTCATTTTTAATGAGGTCTGGGCATTGGCCAGAATGAAATGAACAGGCAGAGAGTTTTGGGCCACAGTATAGCAACGCCTGGCAGTAAAAGGTCGATCCATTCTTTCTAATTTGACCAGGTTATGTGCGACTATAAGTTGCTAAGTTGTTTATTACAGCCAAGCAGCATTTTCACTATAATGTTACATGACTGTTTAGAAAAAGGTGTAAAGCTTAGTTGCTCTTGCAGATTATATATTTTTTTTATACTGGTAGGTACTTTAAAAAAAGGTTGAACTGGGTTGAAAAGATGGAATACTACAAGAAATAGCACAATATTTTTATTTTTATATTTTGAGTGGTTTTAAATCCATAATATTGAGGTCAACACTTTTGAATAACCTTAATGTTTACTGTGTGAGTTTTCCATTTGTAAAACTCTCCGTGTCATATAATCTATACGATATATTTAATATGTTTGCCTGATTTTCAACCAACAAACTCATGCACTTAACTGTGCTGAAAAGGGAAGCTATATCATTTGAACCAAACCATTTTCTATTGTGTTTATGAGTTCAGAAGGACCATCAAATCCCATGTAAAATAAGCTCTCATGCAGGAGCAGAGTCATATTTTATGTCTAATTCTGGAGGAGAAGACGTATTTCCTGCTTCCCCAGGAAGCATGATTGGTGTGTGACTGCGTGTCGTGACGAGATCACTTGGCGGGGCTGAGGATAAAATGTCGCTTAGGATAATGTGATTGCCCTTAAGGTACAAGGAGGTGAATTATATTCCCTGATTTATAATCTGAAAATTAAAGACTCACTCATTTTCTAATTTAATTCCACCTTCAATGGAACAATGTTCACTCTGAGCCAAATTGGCGAATAATGTTACTAATTCAGATGCAGATGTAATTTCTATTCGGGGGGCTGCAGCACGTGGTGATGAACGAGTCCCGGATGGATCGTTGCCACTCCTATCTCCCCGTCTCGACAATTCCCCAGCAGTTGTGATAATAACCTGAGCAATAAAGGAGGGAGAGGCAGTGCTACCCTGTTCCACTCCTCATAACCCAAGTCATCTGATACTTCATCTAATAGTATTTCTGTCCTTTCCTGTGTCGCTCTGTCTTAAGGCAGCTGACACTGCGCTATTCCATACAGGAAAACAGTGTATGCCGAATATTATCGATGTAAAACTGCATTAACATGAAAACTCTTAATAACCTGCATAATTACTGCTGCCTGCTGCAATACAAAAAAGTCATTGCAATAAATCTGCTGTTTAAAACTTGATTGAATGCAGGGTAAATGTCAAGGTAATTACGTGGCGGTGAGGGTTAAAAGCAACGTTAAATCCTCCCACAGAGTGGTGACATTCAAGTGAAGGAGGAAGAGATAGCGAGGGAGAAAGGAGGAGAGCAACAGAGAGAGGGTTGAGTTTGTAAATGTATCAGCCAATACAAATCTAACAGTCACTCACTTGTCACTGCCCTTTTATTTATGACTGTGAACCATTTGAGATATGACCTTTGTATGACTGGTTTCTTCCTGCACGCTAATGGGTCCATTAAGGACAGAATTCATCATGTAAAATATCATAATGACACAAACACGTTCAGGCTTCATATGTGAGTGTTGAATTACAGATTACTGATTTAGCTATTCCCATGTTAGCTCACTTGACCTGGCTAGCGAACACTGACCCTCAAGACTAAACTCTCTCCAACCGCAAGGTGGGTAAGGCCACCAAGTGGCGATGGAAGGGGACGAAAGGAAATGTGCACACCCACATCTTCTCACCCATTTTGCATCCCACGTTATCCTGGGGATTAAAGAGGAATTCTGCTGCATCAGTTCATCCATCTCAGCATCAAGCAGCCGTACACATGCTGTAATCCAAGTATTTAGTAGGGGGGGTTTTAGAGGTCAGGCCATTTACTCACCGTTCAGCCTTGGTGAGGGGTGGAGGGGTTGGGTGAGTGGGGGGGGTTGGCAGCACAGCTGAAAGGTTGTGGGTGCTGTGTCGTGTGCCTCCTCTTCAGAGCCTAATGATCTGCTGAGCATAATGACCCCAAGACGACGGGGCCTCTACAAGCCTTGACTAGGACTCCTCTAGCCCCTGCTCACACTCACTTCACTTCAGAAATAATGTGAAAGAAAGGATTTTTTTTTCTTCTTGCTGTTTTGTTCTCCCCCGATCTCTCCCCTTCTGCTATCCACCCCCAGCCACTGTACAAGCCAAGGCTCCATGACAAAAAGCCAATAGAGTTAGCTGCCAAGGCTTGGAGCTCTGAGAGGGATAACTGGCGCAGAAGGTTAAAGCAACAATGTGCTCAGCCCCATTGAGCTGCTCCTTCTGCGTTGATGTTGAATGTGTGTGTGTGTGTGTGCGTATCTCAAACTCCGTGTGTATATAAGGTGTCAAGGGTTGTTTAAATGTATATGCTCTGATATAACTAAAAGAACACCTGTTCGCTTGTGCATTCTACAGCTACCCAAATAATAAGGGGCCTCATTTGATTTCAATCAAACCTGAGTTAAGAGTTTAAGAGTTTAGGCGAAACTCAGTGCGTGCATTGTGTCAAATGAAAGAACGTAAAGAGTAAAGCACACACAGGCTTCATAATTGCCTCAGTAGAATTGCTAATTATTAGCTTCTTTCATTTCGCCCAAAATGCAGCAATTTGATAGACGCTGAAGTGAAAAGCAAATGCCAAGTATGTATTCCTTGTTTGTGAATACATACTTGGCAATAAACCATTCTGATTCTGATTCTGATTCTGATGTCTGGATTTTTCAGATTACGAACGGCTTTCTCTCGCAGGTAACAATTTCAAGGCTGCGGATTTTCCACGGAAGGGACATGGCTACAATGAAAGGTGTGATATCCCCTCTCTGCAAACCATAATGGTGCCTTGTTTGAAAATGACAGGTGTACGAATGAGGTCCTCTCTTTTCCTAAGTACGGCAAACCGCGGTCATTCACTCTGCTTTGTTTTTAGCATAATAGCCCCATTTACAAAATGTCGGTGAAATTAATGTGGGACAAACGCGGCGGTAACCGAGCCAACTAATTTTTGCTCATTCAACTTGAATTATTAATAGGTGAGAAATATACCATATGCTTTCAGAGGAACGGCATACATTCATTTTATACAGAATTGCTGCTGTTTTGTGAAAAGTATAAGTAGCTTAACTGCTCTTTTCAAAAGGGGTGACTTATATGGAGGCCTTAATGATGTATAAATCAACTCGTGTAATTACGCTTCCAGCTGCTGCCTTGGACCCGGGCTGAAACTATAGGCCCTCAGACTGGAGCCTTCATCACCTGAATCCCCTTTAATCAACCAGCACTAGTTTTCTCTCCTCAGATCACATTATTATGAGTTATTGAGAGAGGGAGTGGTGAAGACAGAGAGTGTTCAGAGCTGTATGCACTTATATGTGTGTCTGCGTGAATATGTGTGTGCGTACAAAGGTGTGTGTTAGTACATTTGCAAACGGGTTAATATGTGTGAATCTGTGCACACGTGCTCATGCACTGCAACTACTTTTTTCTTATACTATAACTTAAGTAACCCACTGTGCATATTTACTTATTCTGTCTGAAAATATAGCGAAACAAATAGATTGACAAACATCATCTATTAGTGTTGGTAACGTGATATTCTGTCACTCACGGCTAAAACTTCATAACTCACTGCTCACATGCACAGCACGGTCATTACAGGTTTAGTGCAGGGTTTAGCAGAAAAGTACCACCATGTGGTTTTGTCTTGGTGAAGAGATGGGGCACCACCTAGTGCACAGTCACTGCCACAGCGTTGAGCCATCTTTCCCTCCATTACAATCGTTGTTGGTGATTACATTTTTAAACACAATACACTCAATATACATCTAGATACCTGCAAAGACTGCACTAAAATGTTCATTTCTGATGGCCATTTCCATTTTGAGCTTTTGGCTCTGTGGATGAAAGCTGTAACATGCTGAGGTTCTGCTATGATTGTGCAATAGATTATATAGTGGGTGTTAAACATCTGCATTAAGCAGGAAACCCTCCAAACTCTGCTACCTTCCCGTGTCTCCATCCAAAAGTGGAAAAAATGCCATGCCGACCTCCTCCTGGCAAAAACATTGCATTGCAATTTCAGCAGTGTGTCAAACTCTGTTCAAGAATCAGATTACAAAGAATTGCAGTAGCAGTGTTGATGTTGAGGAACATGTTTGATGCCTTTGTCTGTATGAAGTTCTTTCTTTGAAAAGCCATGTGCTTTGCATATACACGGTCCATTTGTTTGTCAGAGCTAAAGAAAGATGCAAAGCACTGTGGTCATACTGACCTGGAATGAGAGCTCTGGAAAACAACAAAGGCCAACCCATGACTTACTGTAAATGTACAACAATGTGTTTTGAAATGATTCCCTTCCTTTGAAAATGTTAGGTAAATGGTATTGAAATTGAAATATATAAAGTGGATGTTTATCAGTATCCTTTTGTTGAGCCACAATATCAGTTGTCATTTACATGTGCTCCTCATTCTGAGGTCACACAAATATGTTTTTCATGCAAATTTATTATCTTTAACCCTGACACATATCCACAGTCATTATTCTAGTAACTGAAAAACAATGCTTATAAGTCTTTGAATAAATATCAAGAACTTATGACCAAACTGAGTTTGAACCACCATTTGTGACTGAAAAGTGTCCATCGAAATAAACAAAGCCAACAGGTAATTTACATATTCATGCAGGGCCACTATACAATGCAATTTCTTATTTGTTGAGTTTGAGGGAGTAAACAATTTAAAATGAATCCTCTAAATAGTCATACACACAAAATCTACCACAGGGTAATATAATGGAAAATTGTTTCTGTGCAAAATGTTGTCTCTTCCCTTAAACATACCCTACCCAGGATGTTTGTAACAAAGATGGACATCTTAATAGTACACAGAGTGAAACCATATTGGGATTAATGACCAAGCACCTCCTTGTTAATTGTCACATCAAACAAATAGGTCCTAATTGGCAAAGGTTCCAGTTTGGTGCTAAGTGGACACAGAGTGGGCGCTGCCTCTAGATCGGTCTCTTTGTCTGCTTTCATTAGTTGGTCAAGCCCCTGCATTAAGAAGCCCACACTGGAGTCGTGTTTTCTTTGGTGGGTAATGAAACACACACCTGCTACTCTCAGGCAATGAATAGAAACTTGAATCTAATATCACAGTCATGTGGCTTCTATTAGTGTTTACAATGCCTATGTTTTGTGTTGATTTTGTGTTTGTCTGTGTTGCCGTGTGAATGCTTGTGGCTTTGCTGCAGTTTTAAGAGAAAGAAGACAGAGACAGAAAAGAGAGATATATAATGAGAAAGAGGAATGAACAAGATTAAGAAAGACGAGAAATTAAGGGAGCAAACTTTGAATTCAAGTTCAACTTCTCTCACAGTCAGCGGAGCATCCTTTCTTGCCAGCAGCTGACTTGTAACAAATGAGTTTAAGATTTTATATCAAATACATTCTTACATTTTTATAAAAGCCTCGAGTGATAACATTTGTCAACAAAATGTATGAATTGATATAACAACAAGAACATGGCCCAATCAGAAAATGTTAAGAAAAAAGGGCTTACATGAACATTAATCGTCTGAAACTGATGGTGATGAAAATTAAAATTAGATTGCTTAACTTTTCTTTGTCACATTTATACACATGCACACACACAAACATGCTGCTCCATCTTGAAATGCTAATTTATGATTAGCATCATTATGCAGTAGTGTAATTTCACAAAAGCCTTCCCACAGTGGTGCACAAAAGACTCATTCACTGCCAGAGCTGCTCTGTGTGGGGAAGAATTATGGCACGCAGATGAATTCATTCATGTGGGAAAGGATTTATTCGATAATTATAGACCTTCACAGTTTTAATGCCACTTAATGAGGAGCTTGCATAGTGTGATTTCTACTTGCGCTGACGAATGGATGTTGGTTTTTATTCTAGTGTTTTTTGTTTGGCTGTATACAACATCTGTTAGCCTTTCTGTGCTAAGAACTAGCGGAGGCAGTGCTTGTGGGGCCAGATTTTTCTCTCTGTGTATTCCACAATAAGTCACAATAAGTAGGCAATTAATTAGTAGGCTGGTGGTCAGGTACGAATAAATATTTTAATAACTGTGCTATTGCAAATATAAATACCACTACTCCCATTCTACTTCTACTACTGTAACATATAATTACTATTATAAATGTAATAATAATTTCTGAGATTGTTTTTCACCTAATTAAATTGATAAAGTAACGTTACTTTGTTACTTTTCACCTCACATTATATGCTTTGTTTACCTCTGCTAGCAGCTGGCGATAAACACAGACTCATACATCATCCAGTTCAAGGCCATCACTCTCTGACAACAATGTTTACCATAATGCCTGTCTTAATGCCTCATAGCCATGTTGTTGTGGAGAGGTAATTAAGTTGCCAAAGTTTAATTGCTCAATCATCAGCAGTTAACAAAGAGGCGTCAGTGGCCCCCCTATACTTTCAACGTACATTTATAATGGCTAACAATTATAGCAAGGGCCCTTTAGCTGGGATAGCACTAGTAAAAGCTGCTGGCACTAATGAAAAGCTATAATCACTCCACCCACAGAAGTTATTAGTAGCAAATTATGGGTCAGTTGAAGGGCTAGCAGTTATATGCATTAAGATAAATAACACTGCTGCTTGTGGCAAGTACAGCAAATGGATGAGTAGCATATGTACGTCTACTTCTACCCATAAGGCATGTAATAAGTTTTAATATTGTTTTTTTTTTAAGTGTCTCTTTTTAATGATATTACTTTTTTAATGCTCTCATACATGTAAATCCATGTTTATTTTACATGAAAAACAGGTGTTAACAGTTTGCATTTAGCTCAAAAAAACCTAAAGCCACATTGCAGCTTTTGAATTGAACAGAAAAATACATATATACTATAGGGTAAATTTGTATACACACACACACACACACACACACACACATACATATTTAATGTGAGCATACATATACACATACGAATAAGAAAAGTGATCAATATGCATTCTGTATTCAGTTTTAACTGTTAAAAACAACTTTCTTTACCATCATTTTTTCAGGCACTTTCCAAATCTTGAAAGCCAGACTTCTAGATCAATGCATTTTCTTTTGCCAGCAGAAGTATGCCTTGCAAACTCTCTAATTGCAGCATTACTATGCAGAGTGGTGTATAATCCCCTTCTCCCCATCTTTCTTCCTATTCCTCTCTCTCCTTGCCTTTCTTTCAGTCCGTCTCTCTGCCCTGCTGCCTCGCCCTGTCCGGTTGCTCAGCCAGTCCCAGTGGAATGCTACGTCTCTTTGATCAAGTCTTCATTATCTGTGACTCTGTGAAGCTTGTCATGTCTGAGGCTAAGGGGGCTAGCTGGGGGAGAAGCGTGGCCTCCATGTGCAAGAGGCCTCTCCACACAAGACTGAACAGTCGCCAGGCATCCCGTCTCCATTAATGAGAAGCATCCCCATCCACCGCAGTCCCCAGGCAGCCTCCACCAGGTGGAATGCTTGGCCCCTGTCACTCATAGCTTTGCTGAGGGCTGTTAGGAATTCATTAAGTGACTGACTGGCCGTCTAGCTGTATCAATTAGGAGATAGTTGATATGTATGTTATTGTCAGGCTCTGTTTGAGATTGCACTGCTTTCATTCAGTGTCTCCTTTTGGTTTTGTTACATTTGTAGTTTGTGTGCGTGTATGTGTGTCGTTTTGACATGGAAATGGTGTTCAATAACCCCAAGATGCTAAAGAGCCAACCAATGAAAGGATAAACTATAACAGATTACAA